>MU770427.1:0-21230 GCA_026770625.1 Nicotiana glauca | reverse complement strand
ACTAGTATATTTGGTTGATTAATTAACAATCGAGACTTAATCAAAACTTCCGCAGTTGGCTGGCCTAGCTGTGGTGTTTGGCGCCATCATGACCTAGTTAGGCAAAATGGGTCGTGACACTAAATACGCTATTAGTCCATGTGTTCATATCCGAACCTCGGATTGATATGCTTAAATAATAAAAGGATCGTGTGTGCATTCTCGCGTCTTGACACCATTAAATTAAAAATAATTATATTATAACAATGTGTACATTCCGTACCTTGGTTTAACATTTAATTTCAAAGAAGTACCTCGTGTGCGTACCGCATCTAAGTCAAAATAATTAATAAAAAAATATAATAAATTAAGTAAAATGGTAATAGACAAGTCATAAACAATAAAATGCAAGAATAGTCAAGAATTGATTTAAGCCGAACATTAGTCAATAAAAGCGACCGTGCTAGAACCACGGGACTCGAGGGGTGCCTTACACCTTCCTCTCGGTCAACAGAATTCCTTACTCGGTCTTCTGTTTTCGTAGACCATAAATAAGAGTCAAACCTTCCTTTTGAAAGGGAATTCAATAAAAGGTAACTTGGAACACCAAAACCCAATTCCAAGTGGCGACTCTAAATAATAAATAATCCCTTTTCAAAACGTCACTTCAATTGGAAAAACTCTTCTACTCAACATCGTAATAGGGTTGTGTGGCAAAAAAGAGGTGTGACACTCTCCAAAAGCACTTTTTTGAGAAGCACTTTTGAGAAAAATATACTTAGAAGTAATTTTTAACAGCTTGGCCAAATACTAATTGTTGCTCAGAAGTATTTTTCAAACTAATTAGCCAAACACAAACTGCTTCTCACCAAAAGTACTTTTGAGAAAAGCACTTTAAAAAAAAAAGTGCTTCTGAAAATAAGCTGATTTTTGCAGCTTATCCAAATGGGCTATAAGCCAAGTGGCAAGCTAAAATAAAGCCACATGGCAATTTTAGGACAACATTAATAATTATAAATTATATATATAAACATAATTAATGAAAGTAGTTTAATAAATCTTATGCATAATCCAAATAGAAAACAAATCTAATTTATATATCTATATTTAAATTTATATGTATATTTGTATATATATCTATATATTGATCCACTCATAGATTTTCTTCTATATTAGCTAGAAATATGGATGTGAAAAATTTATTAACAACTATAATAGAAAAAAATAAAAATATATAAAGACGTAAATTGAGATAACCCGTGACTATTTATATAAACTAAAATTTACTTAAGATATTAAATATTTTCTATATTATATTAAAAATAGAGTAGTATGCATTGTGGTTAAGCAAAGTGGCAAGCTAAAATAAAGCCACTTGGCAATTTTAGGACAGCATTAATAATTAGATATCATATATAGAAACATAATTAATGGAAGTAGTTTAATGAATCTTATGCACAATCTAAATAGATCTTAAACAAATCTAATTTATATATCTATATTTAAAGTATATGTATATTTGTATCTATATCTATATATTGATCCACTCAAAAATTTTATTCTATATTAGCTAGAAATATGAATGTGAAAAATTTATTAAAAACTATAAAAAAAAAAAATATATATATATATATATATATATATATATATATAAAAATACGTAAATTGAGATAACTTGTGACTATTTATATAAAACTAAAATTTACTTAACATATTAAATATTTATTGAGTTTAAAAATTAAATAAATTCAAACAGCAAAATAAGAACTTGCATAAAGTATACAAATTATTTATAAGGTAAGAGAAAAATTAAATAACCAGTAAAAGATATTTTAATAATAAGAATAATAAATTTATATTAATATTGATAAATCGTGCAAACAAATTTTTTATACTTAAATTTTACAATAATATTTAGATATAATGTGTTCAAATAATTAAGAAAATATTTTTCTATGATTAATATTTGAATTGAGTTCAGTTAGTTTAAGTTTGAAAGCATAACATATTTTTTTGAAAATATGGTCCAATTAAGAAAATAGAATGATAAAAATTATTTGAATTTGATATGAGAAAGTTTTTAAATTTTTATCTATATTATATTAGAATGATTGTGGAAAAAATAGATATTAAATTCAAATAGGCTAATAAAAATGCACATGAAAATGTAATAATATTAGGTATAGAATAATATGAAATCAAAATTAAAGAATAAATAGAGAAAAAAATAAAAATTCAGATTTTTTATCATAGACAAAAGGGTAAAACTTATTAAAATTTGAGATGAGAAAGTTTTATATATTATGATAATAAAAGTCATAATATAAATCCACATAACTCAAGTCTAATATTAAAATCAAAAACTAAAAATATAGAATAATAAAAATAAATTAGAGATAATGTAAGGACATTTATAAATCATAAGTTTAGAAAATAAAATAAAGTAAATATTTTAGAATACTTAAAAATATTATTAAATTTTAAAATAATTTAAAATTTTAGAACAATATTTTTAAAACAAAATAAATGTTTATTTTAGAATTAAAAAATTATATATTTATCTTATACTATTAAAAAAAAGTAGTTGATAATGATATTAAATAAAGTTACAAGTTAACGAAAAGCCACATAAAACTTAATAGACTATATATTTTTTTGTTTTTAAAATATTAAGTAAAGAACTAAAATGACAGTAAAAATATTACTACAATATTTAGAAATAATATGTTCAAACAATTAAGAAATTTTTTTCTATGATTAAATGAAATTTACTAATGAAAATAAAAAATTAAATTGTATCTTATAGCTAAGAAAGAAAGAAAATTTAACTGCATCTAATAAAAAATTAATTATAAGAGAACTCAATACATTTGGAATATGATAATCAAATAACTTATGTATTAATATTTTAAACTAATTAAAAGTTACAATTTTTAAAACAAAATATGATATTATTTTGGTCATAGGTAAAACATTAATATAAAAAATAATTAAAATTTATATTAGGGAAGAGAATGTATAAAATAAAATAGAGGTAGTGTGAGGATACTTATACTTTAAACTAATTTAAAAATAGATAAAATAAAATAATAAAATAATATTAAAAATATTACTGAGAAATTTAAATGATTAAAAAAATTATGAATAAGAGGATAAAAGCATAAAGGTACACCAAATTTCAAGAATAAACATTTATTTTTATTAAATACTGTTAAAATAATAATAAGCAAGACATTAATTTAATTATAAGCTAATAAAAAATTGTATGATAGTATAATAATATTAAATAATAAATAATACAATAACTATAAGAAAAGAACAAAAAAAAAGGAATTTACGTAAAAAAAAAAATGTGACGAATAAGACATACTTGACTTCCAGATAAAAATAAAGTGATAGTAAAAATTTTGTTAAAATACTATGATTTAATGTGCTCGAACAAGACACGTCACAATATGACATGTTTAGTATTCTTTAATATTGACAGCGAAACAAAATGCAAGTACTAAAATCAAGGGGTTAGGTTGCTACAAATATATATTAAAAAGATTGGTTGTCTACTATTAGATTTGAATAATAATTTCATATCCTGCTTCATAATTAAATTCTCATGTTATATAATTTTTATCTGAGAGGTTTATATTTTAAGATTATTTGCACATGATTCAAACAACCTACATTGTAATTTGAAATGATTTATCTGCGCATCGCGCGGGTCCTAATACTAGTTATTATGAATAGAAGTTAAGGTAGTATGAGTTATGAAAATGAAATTTTGAATATTTAAGTAAATAAAGGATAACAAAGATATTGGAAATGGTATTCAATTGCAAAATATGAGTTATGAACATGAAATTTTAAATTTAAAGTAATTAATGGTATCAATTTGCTAAAGCTACGTGAGCTTTGTTCTAGAAAATTACTACAAGGGTTCTTTGTTACTTATTTACTCTAGATTAAATGAGAGAAATGAAGGGGAAGATTTAAAAAAATGAGATAAATTATCATAAACTTACGCATTAAACATTTGAAGGTTATGAATATGGAAGGGATTGGAGTTATTGAGACTATTAAAAGTATAAGTTATGAAAAAGAGATGTGAGTTATGAAAATAACTTTTTTTTCTTATGATAAAATAAATTGAAAGAAAGATGACAAATTCCAAAAAAAGGAAAAAATAAAAATAAATATATTTCTTTGCCTAAGAGGGGTACCACCTCACTTTCTTATTGCCCACATATATAGAGAGAGATTGTTGGTGGATGATATCATAAAACAAATATACAATTTATCCAAACATTAAATATATTAAACAATACACAATACAATACAATATAATATATTATGAAATAATACATAACAACCGTCCAACAAGCCAGTAAGAAAAACCACATGCATAATGGCAAGGAAAAATAGCTGAATTATTCACTTAAAGGTGCCACAAGCAAAATCAGTTTAATAGTATAATATGCTCTCACCCATTGACTAAGCTAGTTAATGCGTACAACTCAGTAGTTAAAGAAGCATTAGGACGCTAGGAATTATCAACTCTCTAGTTGAAAAGGAATATCATCCTTGAAACCAAATTATTAACAGACATGCACTATAAAGTAAATAGATGTCACAAATCAAACCATCTCCCTATTTTTGGGGGTAACAAGATGACACATTTTTTCAAAACGAGAAAAAGAAAAATAGATGGCATTCTAATTGTACAATTCTCTGTTTGCGTTTCCTAAACATCTTCGGAGAGCAAGGGGATCAGTCAACCTTCAGTTAGACCATACATGGACCAGCCCAAGACTGTTTCCAGTATAGATTTCATTATGCACTTCATCATAGAAAAGGGCAGTGATATCTTCCAGGGCTTCTGCAACCGTGCTACTAATTCTGGAAGCTCGGACACGCTTCTTAGAGTTGCAACTTCTACCACCATGCTCATTGCAACTGGGACTGCAACTACAATCATCTGAGCTAAGGCTGTCAGTTGCTTTTATTTTAGCAAGGCATTTGCCTGTCAAAATGTTGCTGATATTGATCGATCCAGCTGTAAAACCAGGTGAGTCATTTTCAGATATCTATAAACAAGCACAGAATATCAAAAATTAATCAAAGAGGCAAGCATCAAGATTTACTAAATCACCTTACTTCCAACCACCCAGGTCATAACCACACCATTTACTTTATATCTCTAAGCTTAATTAACAATGCGGGTACAGCGATATTTTCGTGAGAATAAACTGACATACAGGTATGTCAGCCCTAATCATATTTATGATGATTAGTCTCACATCCAAAGGTCTATTATGCTTTTCAAACAAGAAGAAAGAATGTTATGAAATTCTCACACTGACATACCTGTTCCTTCTGATAAAGAATCGTCAGAATCAGCTTTGCAATATGAAATAATAAGGTCCTGATCACTAGTAATGTAAATGTTGTTTGTATTGCAATCAGGATGCCATAGTAGGTGATCCTCAAATGAAGTCACAAGCTCCCCACGGAAGTTCCAAACAGCTACTGTTCTGTTTCTGAACGTCAAGAATAATTGATTCTCATAAAGAAATATAAATGCTGATGGGGTCATGAATTCGGCTCTGCTAACTTCTGTCAACTCAGAATTGCGTACCTATATTCAATAGCTATTAGATTTGATGATAAACGAAGATAAAAGACAGTGCAGAATTGGCGAGAGAAACTCACATCAAGAATCTGAAGATTTTCATTCTCTTGTTTGACGAGAAGCTTTTCATTGAACTGTTCAATGAAATCCACCTTCTTATTTCGGTGGAGCAGATGGTTGAAAGATTTAAGAACAGTACCATCCTCAATCGAGAGAATCTTTAAAGGAACATGGCCGCTAGCTTTGGTAAATATTAGCAACATGATTCCCGGACTGCTAGAAGGGGAAACGAAAAGAGAACAAAAGTTATGAGTCAAGAAAACCAGTTCTTGAAGATCAAACTACTGCAAGTTTATGAGATGTACTTAATAGAACAGACCAGACTTCCCTTTAGTACATTATTCTATCTCAACAGGAATCCCAAAAAAATCATAAGAAAAAAAGTTGAGTCAAGAAAACCAGTTCTTGACAAATCGAACTGCTGCAACTTTATGAGAAGTACATATGAAAAACACAACAGACCAGACTTCCAATTAGTACATTATTCAATCTACATCCTTTTCTGCACTTCATCACAATCTTTCAGCTGTTGAAACTTAGAGAGCATTGCTAATCCCAGAAACAACAGGAATCTCAAAAGAATCATAAGAATAAAAAGTTGAGTCAAGAAAACCAGTTCTTGACAAATCGAACTGCTGCAAGTTTATGAGAGTACATATGAAAAACACAGCCAGACTTCCATTTAGTACATTATTCTATCTACTAAAAGCATCCTTTTCTGCACTTCATCACAATCTTTCAGCTCTTGAAACTTTAGAGAGCACTGTTAATCCCAGAAACAACAGAAACAACAGGAACCTCAAAAGAATCATAAGAATAATAATAGCAGCTGACACGAACAAACAAGCAAACAAACAAAAACTGTCACCAGAGACAAACAAACACATATACAGGGATACAAAGAAAATAAAACAATCTAAAGATAAACAAAAAAACAGAGACAAGTAAAACAGGAGAACAAGAACCATCTAGAACACGATCAAAAACTTAGAAAGAATTGGAGTTAGCACTCTAGCAAACATATAAGAACACATATCCATATACTAAAGGCGTCTGCCGCGCAAGATTCTGTAGAGTATTTCCATGCACATAAGTTATAACACAACTCATCACGGCAATAATGAGCATGCTAATGCATACTTGCAAAAGCAATGAAGTTACCTGATTTTAATCTCTTGAACATTTTTGTCCGAAATCGAGTATAACATCGTATAATTCTTCAGGTCAAACACCTTGTATATGCTGTCAAAATGAAACGGGATTGTAACATTGAATTTTTTTACCAAAATTAATCACATCATCCAGAAAGGACTTCAGTACAGGAAGTTTTACCTATCCTGGGCAGAGTAAGTAAGTACTTTCCCATTTACATCATCAAACTCCACAAAACCAGGCCATTTTAATGACTCCGACTCGAATAGAGCAAATCCAGCATCTGGTTTACCCCTCCTTATGTATCTAATTTCATTGATATAAAGATATCGTATTACTACCAAATAAAAACATTCAACAGAATCTGATCAAACAATAATATAAAAATTTCATACTCAATCCTTGTCGTTCTGCATTTTAAGGAACTGAAATTATCTGAAGCATAGACCGAAACAGTGATTAACGAGTCATTGTTTTTATTGTAAAACAAGCTTCGTATGACTTCGTCTGGACTGACATTCAAAAAGCATATCCTCCTGTTTGTTTCTGCACCACCAGTAATGTATATCAATTACCTTTCAATCACAAAGGTGCTCATAGAAGAAATATAACATTGAGAATTACCAATCTTCGTTCTTTACCTCGGCTAAATGCTGCACAGACACCAGATTGTGCAAGGGCGAAAACAATATCACGTGCAGCAACTATCTCAATTATCTTTGACCTTTTCTTAAGAAATGGAAGTACCATGGCACTATGACCTTTCGGATCATGGGTATCATATTCCTCCTACAGATCACGTACAAAAACTGTCATTACTAATAAGTGAGAGCAGCATCCTAAATTAATGAACAACTAATCCAACTAAGGATATTTTAGTTTTTATTTTCAGGCAACCAACAATTACCACATGCAAGATCATAAAAAGATAGGATGCACATCTTAAGCAACTAATAATGAAAATGGTCACTTGCAACAGTCCAGATTATAACAAATAAGGACACATAAAAAAACAACCATATAAAAAGTCTCCCAACTAATCCAATATACAAAATACGTTTTTTCACAGCTTTATAGCCCTTCAAAAGTTTCTACCAACATGAAAGACATAATTCCAACTAACATTTCTCCAGTATTGACAGAAATCTGACCATCAAACTGAATTAGGCAAAATAAAAGATAAAATTTCTATTAAAAAACTACAAATTGCTCAGGCCGTGAAGATCAGACAGACTCCAAATCATAACAGAACAATGCTGTTTGGAAATGCACCATAAGACATATAAGCAGCAACCTCATCCTAGGAAAACAAGTCGGTTAAAAAGGATGCAAAAGGCATCTTTTTCCCCTTTGTTTTTAAGCCGCTAACTGCCTAATATAGCTGGTTCAAAAACTTAAGCAGTAAAGAGGCAACTGGAGAGCTGCTTGCCAACATAATTATTCGAAAATGGAAGCGTGAAGAAAACTTGTAACTAGATGTGTTGCACAACTTATAATTAGATCACGTAATATTAAATTCCAAAAAATTGTAGACAAAAGATATCACAATTCTGATGCAACACATCTCGAATAACATCGCTTACCTATCCAGTAAACATATCTTTTGCCTAATAAATACTCCTGCATTCCCTTTTATATAGCATTGTTTTTGTTTTATTCTGTTCCAAAAAGACTGACGTTTTCTTTATTTGAAAATTCTTTAACTTTAAACTTCTAATTTCACCCTTAATGACATACTGACATGTTTAAAACCACAAGTTCTTTTTTCTTTTCTTTTCTTTTTAAAAAAGTTTTGGAACCACAAGTTCTACGGATACTTTTGGGGTATGTTCCAAAACCCTTTCTTTTTTAAACTCCGTGCACAGTCAAACACCACAATAAAAAATGAAATGGAGGGAGCAGCAAAAATAATTTACACTATATGTCAGTCGAATTGATGCAAAATGTTAAACTTCAGCATCAAGACTCTAGCAAACAAGAGTTCAACAAAGGAAACAATAATTGAACTTAAACACATGAAATAAGGGGACTAAAGCTGACTAATAGGAAGCTGAATTGCAAGGGAAAATGCTGGACGAAGAAAAGTGCAGAGTCGTCAAGGAATGAGCAATTGAGCATAAGTTGAAGAACAGAAAAAAAAGGAGAAGAAGAAAGGAAGAGAAGAATCACATAGGATTCTGAATTGCTATTCATCCTACTTTGCCAAAAAACAAAGGATAATTATATACTTTTATAGGAAAAAGTTGAAGAGGCGTGAAAGAAATTGGATTTGATAGTTAGTCAAGATCTGGTTGGTGGTTTTAAGGATTGCAAAATGGCCCAACGCCCCCCTAAACATGCATCAGTTTTTCAAGCAAGCTACCAAACTTACGAGTTTTTTCATTTTAATACCTCTACTTGATAGTATGAGTATTAATATACGTCTCTGACCGCTGATCATGCTTATGTGGCAGTGACATAGCTGATGTGGATAACGTGCGTGCGAATCACGCCGTTAACGCATGTGAATACAATAATTTTTATTTAAACAAATACTAAATTAGAAAAAAAAATTACAAATGAAGAAAGAAAAAGAAAAAGGGCCCTGACAGTTCTCCCCTCCCCCTCCCTTTCTTTTCTTCACCAGTAGCCATATCCCCTTTCTTCCCCCATCTAACAACCTCGCTAATCCCCCGCCTCCAAGCTGCTCTTCTTCTTCCTTCCCCTTTCTCCCCTTCCGTCTATGCACCTCCCCCCATCTCATTTCTCTTCTTCTTCCTTGTCCTTTCTCCCTTTTAATTCCAAATCAAATCCAAACGACTAGATAAGAACAAAAAATTTCAATCTTGGTAATTCAATAAAAATCAATCGGGATCCAATGGTTTTGAAACAGTGGCTGCCGCCAAATACCAGTTCAGACATCGGCCTTTTTTGTTGGTGGTGGTGCAAAGATCACTATGACGATGACGGGGAAGATGCCTCTCCAGTTTTCTTCAGACCACCAATGGTAGAAGTAGACAATGGAGAAGCGAAGATCGTGGTGTCTTGGAGGAGGTTCCGGAACATTTTGGTTTCAAAAGGCAGTCAACACTGATGAGTTTTTTGGATTTCAAAAGCAACGACTCCCCCTGATCTTGGTTTATTTGTGATGGTGCTAGCAGAAAGCGTGGTGGAGTGAGGAGTTGATGAGGTGTGGTGTAGTGTGGGGTGCCACTTGTTGAGACTATCTCAGCTGAATTTTGCTCGGTATTGTTGTAGTTGCTGCAACATCATTGATTCTAGGATTTGGGGGTTTCGTCAGAGGGACTTTTCCGGTGCCAACTTATTTCTTTACGGATTTCAGGGTTTTAGAGTGGAAAAGGGTGGTGTTATTGATGGATGAGCTGGTGCAGACATGAAGAAGAAGAAGAAAAGAAAAATATGACACTAATATTTTGATAAATTGGTTTAAAATTGTGGGACCCACAAATTACAAGTCAAGCAATAACCAGTTTAGCATCTAACGTGTTACACATCCCAGCACAATTGATACACACGCTCTCTTGGAGGTGCTTATCAGTACTCATACTGTCAAATTGAGGTGTTAAAATGAAAATTCGTTTTAGCAGCCGGCTTGAAAATTTGGTGCAAGTTAAGGGCGCAATTAGACCATTTCGTTGACTCATCAAGAAGAGGTGATCTTAATGACAATTCAAATCCGAAATAACTATACTTTCCAGCTAATGACTTTAAGTAAATAAAATGAGCAACTTCAAGGGTAGAATCTGTATTTATACGTGTCCTCGAATTTGATTCATTTCTCCTTATAATAGTTCCTAAACCTTCTTGGGTTACCATTTGCATCACATAATATTACATTTCCGTATCTATTGTGCTAATTTAAAAGAAACAATGTTGACCGTTAATATGCAAGGCTTCACATTTATATTCTATTTCAATAAGGAAAACAATAATCTACACTCACATTCAACATTTACATATTGCAGCATAGTTCACAAAAACTGTACAATTAATATTGCAGCTAACACTGTGCTTATTCTCCTCAATAAGGAAATAAGGTTATCTTACTTTCGCCTGCCCCAAGCCAGCCTGAGCGGGGGCTTTCTCACACTGTGGTCCGCCTCTTTTTCTTCAACACTATGCTTGTTCAAGAGAGCATAAGGGGGGAAGTGAGGAAGCTTGCTCATTTACCTAGTTTATGCTAACTACTCATGTTCCCCCTCGTACGACTGGATAGTAAGCGGAAGAGATATACTTTTTCCTCCCCATCCAGCTTCAATACACTAATGAAACAAAGTGAATAATCATTGCCTATCCTCAATTTAAATCCCATGCTTGTACCCTCTTACTTTCATTTTAATCAAGATTAGCGCTGAACTATTCGCTTGAATAAATTCTAAATCAACTTGGTACATATTTACAATTTTTTTACATGCAAAATTCCAGTTTTCTGAAATCACTATCATTAAAAGCAACTTATCAACAGTAAAAATAAATTCATTCCTTTTCCCCAAAACCCCATAGGAAAATCTGCATTCTTTAGAACTTGACAATATGCATATTCACATACTCAAATATTGGAATCGAGAAAGAATACCCAAAAAGGACAACTGTACAGTACAGCACACTTTTTCAACAAAGATAATATACAGCTTCTCTACTTCTATTCTCAGTTTTCACTATAAAGCTTCAACGACAGACTTTTGATACAGTTCAATGTGCAGACCTCTAACAACAATTGCATACTATGATCACCAAGCAAATATGCAAAAATCTCTTCTTTACTCGTGTAAAAATAAAGAGTTATTTTAACATATGGCATCCAAAGAACACAACGCCCCAGTCCCAAACAAGTCGGGGTAGGCTATATGAACCTTCACTAACCATGTTTCACCATAAAAAATCATCTCAGGAAAACATAACAAAAAATAGGAACAATAATGAAGTATTAGATTTTCTCTCAATTTCCTATTCCATGAGAATACTTAATAGTGATATAGCATCGAAAAAAGAAAACAAAATTAGGAACCGATCTATGTGGTTCCTAGGCCACCATTAGAATGACCTAGCACCAAAGCAACCTTATTTTAGGTCATAAACTCAAGATATAACGCAGCAATACTCTCACTTCCTCTCATATTTTGATCAATCCTGATTCTTTCTTTTTCTCTTAATCCTCTTCCAATAATAATGTATTATCTTGTCCATGGATTCATGAAAATTTGGTCTATGTACTAAACCAGAATCGTCTAAAGTTCTTTCCTTTGTCCCATTATTTATCTATTGGATTACCTCTAAAACAAACCCATATATACTTCAACCATGGGTTTGTAACCTCAACTCATAAGCATATAACCTCAATTGAGAGAGAATTCAAAAAAAAAAATGAACAGAAGGTCCAAACAAACCTGTAACTGTATATTCCGAAAACGCTCTTGGGCATCATTCATACTGAACGAACGGCCACGCTTGGAACCAATTTCTCTCCGTTGAAGCTTCTTAACACTGTTCACGAACCCATCCATGCCACCCCGTGGTCTCTTCTTTGCCACTACCCTCCTCCCACTACATGGCCGAGGACTTGCACTTATTCTCCTCCCATCCATCTCTAATAAATCCGTAAAAACAGCTCTACAAAATCCGAAACCCTAACACGGAAATTGCAACATATGTACAGAAGATAACCAGGTTCAATATACTGTCTTTTGGGGTTTAAAGTACATGTCAACCCAAGTGTTTAAAACCCTAAGTTTTAAATACCCATGAAAAAAGGTAAAATTTCAGCACTTGTACGGATAGAGAGACTCCTTTAACATCAAATAAAGAGAGGGAACTTTGTTGCTCACTGTTTTTTTTTTAAAACTGTGTGTATGAATGAATAATCCTTAGCGTTATACAGTGTATATGAGCTCAGTTCATACAGAGTTAAAATCTCAGCTAGTGAGGAGCAAAACAGTGTTTGGATTTTTGGCTAGAGAGAGAAAGGGGGTGGGGATGTATTATATGTCGGAGTTTTGAAAGAGCTTGACACGGGACTTGATTTCAAAATAAATTTTGAAATGCATTTGATTTTCAATATATTACAGGGAAAGAAAAGCAAAAAATATACTACTTCCACATAATTTCACCTAGGAATGTTCATAAAAACTCGAGAAATCGAACCAAATCGAAAACCAAACCTAACCGACCCAAAAAACTGATACTTTATGATTTGGTTTGGTTTTGATTTTGAATTTTAAAAACCGATCAAATCTGGTTTGGTTTTAGTTTTAATCGGAAAAAAACCGAACCAAACCGACTATAGGGGTAGCTATTTCAAATTTATTATTGCACCTATATATATGTATATTGTTATACAAAGTTTCAAAAAGTTTATGGTAAATGTTAATAGTTTGCACTTTTAATATAATTCTTTACTTTTACATTCTAGTTTGATTGGCAGTTTTCTTTTGTTTAGTGGAAGAATCCATTTCGTGTTAAAAATAACATATTCTTAATTGAGTCCTTAAATTATTCATCACTATTTGATTCAATTATCATCAATATATCTTGGTAAATAATAGATTTCTCAAAGGGCAATTGATTTGATAGTGTTATATTGAAAATGTGATCACCGGAATATGTGTTTGGTAGTGTATGTCTTAATTTAAGAAAAAAACTGACAAATAACCGAAAAAATTGAAAAATCGACATAAACCGAATTGAGAAAAACCGACTTAATTGGTTTGGTTTGGTTCTAATATTTAAAAAACTAACTTATTTGGTTTGGTTTCTTTTTGGGGAAAAACCGATCCAAACCGAACAATGAACGCCCCTAATTTCACCTTTCTTATTTTCATGGGACTTGATTTCAAAATATTTTTGACGTAAAGAAACTTTTACCCGTTAGGTCATCCAAAATACTGAAAGATATTTTTATATGACCTAATAGTATAGAAAGTATTAGCTAGCGTTTGGCCATAGATCCTAAATTTATTTTGAAAAATCTGATTTTGGTGAAGTTTGGTTTGAAGATGAAAATGTGTTTGGACATGCGTTTTCAAAACATACTTTCCAACTTTATTTCGAAAAAATATGTATATAATTTTCAAGTTTTGGGATTTTAGCCCAAATTCAGCTTAATATCTGATTTTGGAATTTGAAATTTTTGATTTGGGATTTGGCCAAAATATGAGCAAAATTTATGACTAAACAAGAGTTTTGAAAATAAATCTCAAATTTATTTTGGCAAAACTTATGGCCAAACAGGGCTCATTGTGAAACCAGTCTGGTATAGTTTTTGTCTGAGATAGCTAATGGTAATGTTTTATCTTACTATTTCACTTTTAAGTGTAGGATCTATTTATTGGCTATCGCTTTTACTTTGCATCTTTCTTCTGGATTTCATGTTGTTCCGAGTTTTTCTATAATTTCTGTGGTGATACTAATATTATCTCCTTTTGTCTTTTTATTTTCTTGAGTCGAGGGTCTTTCGGAAACAGTCTCTCTACTCCTTTGGGATAGAGGTAAGATTTGCATACACATTACCCTTTCCAGACCCCATTAGTAAAATTTTATTGGGTTGTTGTTGTTGTTGTTGTTGCTGCTAATAGTATAAAAACAATTTTACACGGTCACCATAAATATTAATAATTATTAAACAACTAAGCTAGACATATAACAGGAATACTTACTTATCTAATATACTAGTTGATGTAAGCCCGTGCTGAGCCCGGGTGTCACGACCCATTTTGCCTAACCAGGTTATGATGGCGCCTAACACCACAACTAGGCCAGCCAACTGCGGAAGTTTTGATTAACCCATTTTGCCTAACCAGGTCGACTCGATACTTACTAAGGTCAATTAGTATATATATATATAAATACGCAAGAGTGAATATAGCATGATTAAACAAAGAATTTACAAGTAATGGCAGGTTATAGCATGTAGAGTAAGTCCAAAATACTTCAACATCGAATTTATCATTTATCAAGTGAGACAGTGGAAAAATGAAGCATATATATATATAATCTTTTCCACAATTAATATGCGCACATAATACCGAGGCGACGGCCCGAACCAACATAAATAAATGTGCACTTACCGAAGGTCGACGACACGTCTATAGATGCATCTATTCATACCGAGGCGATCGGCCCGATCCACAATTAAGGATAATATATATATCAAGTTCACATCAAATGACACATAGGTAGGCAAAATATCAGATCAACACAATTCAATTTATAGAAATAAGCTCATATTCTCCTTTTTAAGTCTCTAATAAATGCTAGGTGTTCAAGACAACAATGTACCATAAGAGCATATTTAATAGGCATGATGTAGGTCCTAAGCTACCCGGACATCTAACATAGTAGTAGCTACGCACGGGCTCTCGTCACATAACGCGTGCGTAGTCCCCGCATTTAGCAACAAGTACTCAACACGAAACCTAAGGGGACAATTCCCTCTTACAAGGTTAGAAAGGAGACTCACCTCGCTCCGAAGCGCGCTTTCAACCACAAGACTAGGCTCCAAGCTCAATTCGAAGCCGAACAAGCACCAACTAGTTTAAATAAGGCAAGAACTAATCAATAATTGCTCACAAGGTTGAATTCTAGCTAATTAAGTGATTTCCCAACCTTTCCCGCAAGTTTACTAAATTCCGACCCCGGGCCCACGTGCCCAAATTCCGAGATTTTTCGAGGAAATTATTCTCTATAACCTAAGGATTACTAATATGTAAATTTTAGTTCATAACGCAACTAATTAGGTGGTTAAATCATAGTTTTCCTAAAACCCTAGGTCTAGCCCTAACCCTTGATTTTATTTGATGTTCTTGGTGTTAAATCTACCTAATGTTCATGTATTTAAGCTAAGAATGAGTGGGGATCACTTACCTCAAAATGTTATGCTGAAACTTCCCCTTTTGAATCACCAAAATCGCCTAAGAGTTGAGAGAGATATGGGGGAAATGAGCTTAAGCTCGAATTAAATGAGGTTCTGACCCCCTGTGATTTCCGCTTCTGCGGAAGAAATCCCGCTTCTGCGGGTTCCGCTTCTGCGGAAATGGGCCGCTTCTGCGGAAAAGGGACAAAGGGCCTGGGCCGCTTCTGCGGTCCCTTACTCGCTTCTGCGAGTCCGCTTAAGCGGAAATCCCACCGCTTCTGCGGTTAGGGCCTGGTGCGGATGGACCGCTTCTGCGGTCAGGGGTCCGCTTCTGCGGTTTCCCCTGGGCCTGGCCCCTTCCGCTTCAGCGACTAGACGACCGCTTCTGCGGTCTCGCTTCTGCGGTCCAAGAGCCGCAGAAGCGGTTATGACAGAAGCAGCAGATGTTGCCCCTTTTCAATTTCTAGCTTCGCTCGAACCTCGACCATTTGACGCTCGGGGCTCCCGAGCCCCGCCCGAACATACCGACAAGTCTGAAATCACGAGGCGGACCTAGTCGAACCTTCGGAACACCCAAAACATTATTAAATCACGGAATGGGACCCCAAAACCAATTAATCAAATCTAATGAACTTCAAGTTCTAAATTTTCTACCAACGGGTCAAAACGCCCTTAAACTACCCGGATTGACGCCAAACTTTACGGGTAAGTCTTATATGATATTTCGGACTCGTACCAAGTGTCGGAATCGAAATCCGACCCCGATACCTATAAAAACAATAATTTCTTAGTTTATTTAATTCTTTGAAACTTAACTTAACAATTTTTACGAAAAATTCCATTACTCGGGCTAGGGACCTCGGAATTCGATTCCGGGCACACGCCCAGGTCCCATATTTTCCCACAGACCCTCAGAAATTGCCGGATCGCGATTCCGGGTCCGTTTTCCCAAAATGTTGACCGAAGTCAAACTTGGCCTTTTTGAAGATATGAAATGAAGCGAATGAGCTTATTCTTGCCCGAAATTCTTCTAACTTCCGAACCACCCGCCCCCGCAAGTCATAATTCAGCTAAAGCAAATGCGGAAAGGATTATTTAAGGGAACGGGGTTCGAGAATGCAAAACGACCAGTCGGGTCGTTACATGCTGCACCTCTTATACAAACGTTCGTCCGCGAATGGACATAGAAAGGTACCTAGACTGCTGAATAAGTGAGGATATCGGCTCTGCATGTCCTCCTCGGACTCCCAGGTCACCTCCTCAACCGGTTGGCCCCTCCACTGGACTCTCACTGCAGAAACCCTCTTGGACCTCAGCTGGCGGTCCTGCCTATCAACAATGGCAACTGGCTCCTCTTCGTAACCCAAGCTCTCATCTAACTGAATGGTACTGAAGTCCAACACATGTGAATAGTCGGCATGGTACTTCCGGAGCATCGATACATGGAAGACTGGATGGACTCCTGATAAACTGGGAGGTAATGCAAGCTCATAGGCAACCTCTCCAACTCGTCTCAACACCTCAAAGGGGCCAATAAACCTTGGGCTTAACTTGCCCTTCTTTCCGAATCTCATAATGCCCTTCATGGGCGAAACCTTCAGGAGGACTTTCTCACCAACTGCAAATGATACATCACGCGCCTTCTGATCCGCGTAGCTCTTCTGTCTGGACTGAGCGGTGCGAAGCCTTTCCTGAATTAACTTAACCTTATCCAGGGCATCCTGGACCAAATCTGTGCCAAGTAACTTAGCCTCACCAGGCTCGAACCATCCGATAGGAGAACGACAACGCCGACCATACAATGCCTCATACGGGGCCATCTCTATGCTGGACTGGTAACTGTTATTATATGCAAACTCCGCCAAGGGCAAAAACTGATCCCACTACCCTCCAAAGTCAATCACACATGCTCTAAGCATATCCTCTAAAATCTGAATCGTCCGCTCCGACTGTCCGTCGGTCTGAGGATGAAATGCCGTGCTAAGCTCCACGCGGGTCCCCAACTCTCGCTGTACAGCTCTCCAAAAATGGGAAGTGAACTGAGGGCCTCTGTCTGATATGATGGAGGCCGGCACACCGTGCAATCTCACTATCTCCCAAATGTAAATCTGGGCATACCTCTCTGCCGTATAAGTAGTCGCCACTGGAATGAAATGGGCAGACTTGGTCAATCTATCCACAATAACCCACACCGAATCAACCTTCCGCTGAGTCCGCGGCAACCCAACTACAAAATCCATGGTGATGCGCTCCCACTTCCATTCCGGAATGGGCATCTGCTGAAGTAGGCCACCTGGCCTCTGGTGCTCATACTTGACTTGCTGGCAATTTAAACATCTAGCTGCATACTCCGCAATGTCCTTCTTCATCCTCCGCCACCAGTAATGCTGTCTCAAGTCACGGTACATCTTCGTAGCACCTGGATGAATGGAGTACCTCGAACTGTGGGCCTCCTCTAGGATCCTCTCTCTCAAGCCATCAACATTAGGAACACATACACGGCCCTGGAGCCGTAATACACCATCCTCGCCAATAGAAACCTCCTTGGCGCCTCCCTGAAGCACCGTCTCTCTGAGGACTGCCAGATGCGGATCATCAAGCTGTCGGGCCTTAATCTCCCCCAATAACGAAGACTGTGCAACCACACATGCTAGGACCCGGCTGGGCTCTGAAATGTCCAATCTCACAAGTCTGTTAGCTAGGGACTGAACGTCCAAAGCTAGTGGCCTCATCTCTGCAGGAATGAATGCCAAGCTACCCATGCTCTCCGCCTTCCTACTCAAGGCATCTGCAACCACATTCGCCTTGCCTGGGTGATAAAGAATGGTAATGTCATAATCCTTCAGCAACTCGAGCCATCTGCGCTGTCTCAAATTAAGGTCCCTCTGCTTGAACAAATGCTGCAAGCTGCGATGGTCTGTATACACCTCACATGACACCCCATATAAATAATGCCTCCATATCTTAAGAGCATGAACAATCGCCGCCAACTCTAGATCGTGCACAGGATAATTCTTCTCATGAACCTTCAGCTGACGAGAGGCATATGCAATAACTCGCCCCTCCTGCATCAATACACACCCCAAGCCAACGCGAGAAGCGTCGCAATATACCGTATAAGTCCCTGAACCGGAAGGCAATACAAGAACTGGTGCCGTAGTCAAAGCCGTCTTGAGCTTCTGAAAGCTCTCCTCACAATCATCGGACCAACAGAATGGGGCCCCCTTTTGGGTCAATCTGGTCAGAGGTGATGCAATGGATGAGAAGCCCTGAACAAATTGCCGATAATATCCTGCTAACCCCAGGAAGATCCTGATCTCGGTCACTGAAGTAGGGCGTGGCCAACTCTGAACTGCCTCGATCTTCTTGGGATCCACCTTAATACCCTCTCCTGACACGATATGCCCCAAGAATGCCACTGACTCTAGCCAAAACTCACACTTGGAGAACTTAGCATAAAGCTTCTGCTCTCGCAAGGTCTGGAGCACTACCCTCAAGTGCTGCTCGTGCTCCCCTAGGCTACGTGAATATACCAAGATGTCATCAATGAAAACAATGACGAAAGAATCAATATAGGGCCTGAACACTCTGTTCATCAAATCTATAAACGTCGCTGGAGCATTAGTCAAGCCGAATGACATCACCAGGAACTCATAATGGCCATATCTCGTCCGGAATGCGGTCTTCGGAACATCTGAATCCCGAATCCTCAGCTGATGATACCCCGATCTCAGGTCGATCTTAGAGAACACCCTAGCACCCTGCAACTGGTCGAACAAATCATCAATGCGGGGCAATGGATACTTGCTCTTGATGGTGACTTTGTTCAACTGGCAGTAATCAATGCACATCCTCATAGTCCCATCCTTTTTCTTTACGAATAGCACTGGCGCACCCCAAGGCGATACGCTGGGCCTAACAAATCCCTTAGCTAGCAACTCTTCCAACTGCTCTTTTAACTCCTTCAGCTCCCTAGGAGCCATACGGTATGGTGGGATAGATATAGGTTGAGTGCCTGGAGCCAAATCAATACAGAAATCAATATCACGGTCTGGAGGCATGCTAGGAAGATCAGAAGGAAAAACATCGACGAACTCTCGGACTACTGATACTGAATCAATCATCGGAGACTCTGCAGTGGTATCTCGAACATAAGCTAAGTAGGCCAAACACCCCTTCTCAACCATGCGTTGAGCCTTCAGGAAGGAAATAACCCTGCTAGGTGTATCTACAGTGGAGCCCCTCCACTCCAGTCTCGGCAACCCTAGCATCACTAGAGAAACAGTCTTGGAATGGCAATCTAGAACGGCGTGATGATGAGATAGCCAATCCATGCCCAGGATAACCTCAAAGTCGATCATATCAAGCAACATGAGATCTTCCCTAGTATCAAAACCATAGAAAGTAACCGCACAAGATCGGTAGACCCGGTTCACAACCACAGAATCGCCCACAGGAGTGGACACATGAACAGGAACACCCAAGGGCTCAGGAGTAGTGGCTAGGTAACGCGCAAACAGAAATGATACATATGAATAAGTGGACCCTGGATCAAATAATACTGATGCATCTCTGCCACTGACGGAAATAATACCTGTGATGACGGCGTCTGAGGCTAATGCATCCGGCCTAGCCGGGAGAACGTAGAATCTAGCTGGAGTACTGGCTGTCTGGCCTCCTCCTGACTGAGGAGTAGCTGGCTGACCTCTCCCTGTCTAGCCTCCACCTCTGGATCGGCCTCTACCACTCTGCCCTCCACCTCTAGATGACTAGGCCGCTGGTGCTGGAGTCGTGGGCTGCTGCCCCTGCTGTACTGGCTTGCCCCTAAGCCTGGGGCAAGATCTCCTCATGTAGCCTGGATCGCCACACTCAAAGCAACGTGGCGCGGTGGCCTGCTGTCCTGATGACTGTCCCTGGTGGCTCTTGGATCCCGTGGGAGGAGCCTGAATAGCCGGTGGACGATATAAAGTCTCCGGTATAGCACTGAAGTAGGGACCAGAAGAACCCTGGGGACCTGAATACCCACTGGTAGAACCCTGAATGGCTAGCGGGCGGTAGGAACTCTCTAGCATGACGCTGAAATAGGGGCGTGCTGGAGCACCCCGGGTGGGAGGTAGTGGTGTTGAAGATGGGGGCCTACTGGGCTGTCCCCTCCCAAACTGGCCTCTACCCCTAGCTGGGGCACCTCTGAACTCTCCACGGAATCTGGCTCTCTTGTCCTGCTGCATCTGCTCCTACCCCTCTGACGATAACCCTCAATCCGGCGAGCAATCTCGACCACAGGCTGATACTCTGTACCCATCTCTACCTCTCGGGTCATCCCCGATCGAATACTGGGCTACAATCTAGCAACAAACCTCCGCACTCTCTCTGCATCTGTCGGAAGTATCATGAGTGCATGGCGTGATAACTCAGAAACCTCGCCTCATAGTCGGTCACAGACATCTGACCCTGCTCAAGGTGCTCAAACTGATACAGCAGCTCTTCCCTCTCAGAGGGCGGAATATACCTGTCCAGGAACAACTGCACAAACTGACCCCAAGTGATGGGAGGTGAACCGGCGGGCCT
>MU770422.1:4912-15198 GCA_026770625.1 Nicotiana glauca | reverse complement strand
AAGAGATGGATATTAGTTTTATTTTTCGAATAACTCTTGAGTTATTGAGCTTGATAAATATTTTATCTCTTGTGGTACATGAATGCATGATCTTTTTATTGTATATTAATATCTCTCCTGAACAGAACAATAATAGTCTACCTCATAGGAGAATATGTTCTTCAAAATTGAGTAAAACTTATCTGCACTTTTGTCTAAGTCATATTAATCTAGATAGGATTTCAAGTTGGTCAAGGATGGACCTTAAGGTTCATTGAAAGTAGAGGCACTACCAACTTATAGATCATGTTTGGAAGGAAATTTGACTAAAGGTTGTTTCCCATCAAAAGGAAATAAATCTAGTGATAAGCTAGAATGAATTCCTTCTCATTTGTATGGTTAAATGAATATACTGGTGAGAGATAGTTTTGAGTATTTTTGTGTCATTCATAAATGATTACTCAAAATATTAATATATTTATTTGATGCACCATAAGTCTTAATGAATTAAGTAAATCAAGATTTTAAGACTTGAAACGGGGAAGCACCAAGAAAATATATTAAGTTACTGCAATTTGATTGTAGTAGTGAGCACCTCTCTAAAGAGTTCTTTTATACGCATCCTGCCGCGGCCAGAGTGGCCTTCAGAATCTGCAGCAGTGTTCTGAAGGCCAATTACTTATCAGAATAAGGGATTACATCTCAATTGACTACACCGTAAACTCCATAATAAAGTGGTGTGGTAGAAAGAAGAAATCAGTCTCTTTTGGACATGGATAGATTAATGACGTGTTATTCAGATTGCCTTATTTGTTTTTGGAATATTCCTATAAACTGCAAATTACATTCTGAATTTAGTTCTTTCTAAGTTAGTACCTAGGACATCTATAGAACAATGGACTGAATGTAAGCACAGTTCGTGGCATGTTTAGATATAGGATTGTCCTGCATATGTGTTGAAAGGGACAGCGGATGTGTAAGTTGGAACTAAGAATGGATAGGTGCATGTTTATTGAATATCTAAGAAAACGAATGGAGTTTTATTTCATTGTCCTAAAGAAAATAAGGCAAATTGACGTTCAAGAACATCAAAACCCACAAGTCGGAATTGACGTTCCATTGCATTTGAGTAGCGGGAGTACGTTAATAGACATAATATGCCTTTATCGAGTGGGAGTGATGTTTAAACAGTGAATACTATAGTAAGAAGTCACTAATATTTCAATGTCGTAAGGTAATGAAGGTAATATTAGTAGTACTTTGTCGTAGTGGGAGAATGCTAAAGAAAATCATAGTTCGGTGTACACTCTTGGGATAGTTTCAGTAACAGGATACCTGAAGAGTTTAATACCAAACTAGATGGTTACGACAAAGCACTACTGGACAAATATTGCATCAGAAATAACTTGGCAGGATTCTTTAACAAAACCTTATTTGGTGAAGATGTTTAATAGTCATGTAAAAGAATGCCTGAGAAAGTTGTAGATGCATGGTTATGAGTCTAAGTGGAGATTGTTGGGATATGTACTATTAACCATGAATTTGGTTTAGATATAGTATTTATTATGATAATATTGTTCATTCAATTTTAATAAAGTTTTAATAGACCATATATTAGTCGGTGTCCTTTGCTTATATAGTAGATGATTTAGTGTATAGAGTTTAGCTTATACACGAAAGATTAAATCATCGGTTATGTATAAAGTTTGAGCTCACAATCTAATGATGGAATGGGACAAACCATCAAGAATGATTGTAGCACAAGATTAAATATAATTTATCTTAATTATGGGAATGGTCAAATTTTAACTTCTTGTGCTAGTGCATTTTGTATGTATTGAACGGACCAAGTAGAGATAAGTATTTTATACTGATTTAATAAAATAAACTCTCTAGCCATTAAATGCACTTATACTCTTAATCTTGATATAATTATTATTAGCTGTGTATATTATTATTATTTTGATTTATTAAAAGGCGAAATTCTTTCGTGGGTCAATATGCCTGGTAAATTGGATAATAACAATGTACATTGGCGAAGTAATAGTTAGTTGATGGAATCCATGTCTCGGTTTAGAAATTGATGATACACCTTTATGAAAGCTTATAAGTTTTCATGTGTAAACCCGTCCGGTGGATTTTGTATCCGACACATGAAATAAGTTAAGCGAAAGACTAAAGGAAATAATCAATAAATTAAATCGTCAGTAATTTAATTTGATTGATTAGTATCTGAATCTTAACATGGGAGTTAAATAAGATTTAATGGATGAATTTCGAAATTGAATAAGGAATGCAGTTACGAATTTTTAGTGGAATAATTCGTAATTAATTATGGTACATATTAATTTCAAAAATTAGAAATTAATTGCGTAATTGGAGCCTT
Source organism: Nicotiana glauca (assembly GCA_026770625.1). Lineage (NCBI taxonomy): Eukaryota > Viridiplantae > Streptophyta > Magnoliopsida > Solanales > Solanaceae > Nicotiana > Nicotiana glauca. Next base: position 12,833 of record MU770422.1, on the reverse strand, counting down.
GTTAATTAAACTTCGTGGTCCCTGCTGTGCCTAAATATTAGGAAATAAAGGAATCCTTTTTTCTGGTGGAAAGGAAAACCTAACAGGTTTTGGAAAAGGGTTTTAACCCTTAAAACTTGTGCTATAAATACATAAAGTTTTTCACCTAGAGGGAGAAGTCATAGTGGCCGAAATTTTCAGCCCTTTTTCCTAGAAAATTTCGCACACGAAATTATTATTTTCGGGTATTATTTGGGTAACACGGTAGAAGACCGTGGAACGTTCGAGGATCACGATTGCGCAGGTGATGGAGATTCCATTGAAAAGTTATGGAATTGAAGGCTCACGTGATAAACGAATTTTGCTCATGCTTCAAGAGGTAACCCGTGAAATTCCGTTTATACTAGTTGTCTAGATTACATGTGATTTTGATACTGGAATTGCTTCCGCTGCTCATATAATAATCCATCAGTACATAGGTCGGGTTGGTTCGGATTTTATAATTATCAAACCAAACCAATTGTGTCGGATTATTAAATATAAAGACCAAACCTAACCAATAAAACTCGGGTTTTTCGCTCTCGGGCTTTCGGATTTTTCGGCTTTTTTCGGATTTTTTTCCAGTAAAATCTTCGTAGAACAAAACATATAAATTGTGCTCAAAATATTTCTTTAATCCTAGTAAAATACAACTATATGAAGTATTTTCCAAGAAAATAATATAAAATATAAGATGTATCATGGCATTATCCTAAAATATTCAACAATAAAGACAATAAAATGATGTAATATAAATATTACTAATTAAAAAGTCATAATAGAATAAAAATAACCTAAAAGTACTACGTCATGCTAAAATATGTAGACTAATAAGGGAGTATTAATTACATGACTAAACGCTAAAGAAAAAAATAAAAAAATAGGTTATGCATTTTTATCTAAATTATTGCAAAACAAAAAATAGATATTCAATACATTCCCGTTCGTAGTATTGAATTGAATGTCTTTTGTTAGCATTAGTATTGACTTGATTTTGGTTTGTGCTTTTGTTAGCATTATTTAATTCACTAATGTTAATGGCTGTAAAACTTATTGGAACATTCAAAAGTTTTAAGTCCAACCTTGAAATAATACCTTAAAAGATAAAAGTATGAAATTTTTTAAGAAATATTTATAAATTACATCACAATAAGTATATTTTTATATTAAATATATCTCAAATTTCTATATATGTAATGTCGGGTTTGTTTGATTTCGGTTCGACTTTCTTTAGTTAAATCCAAACCAAACCAAATATGGTCGGATTTTTTTTTTTCAACACCAAACCAAATCAAACTACACCATGGTTGGGTTTTTTTCTCGGTTTGACTCGGATTATTGTGTTGGTGTTGTTTGTCGGTTTCGTTTGTATAACCCAATGGTATCAATCTCTTACTTTTACACGGCTTCTTTTGGAATTATTTTCACCATATAAACCTTTTTTCTTCTTTTTTTCCATCTTTTTTTTTTTTTGCCTGAAATGCAGTATGAGTGAGGAGAGTGTGAAATAAATTGATACTTTGAACATTTATTTACATTTTAAAAGAGTTAAGATAAGTATTGTACATTACCAGTACAATTAGACGCTTCTAAACTCTTCATAAGTAGGAATAAACTTCCCATATCAAAAGCAACTAGCACTATTTAGTGGAAATATATAAAAGTTAATTCGTGGACGAAATTATATGGGAAGGGGGGCCAATAGCGTCGGATAAATTTAATATGTACAGTAGAATTAAATGTAATATTTAGAGCGTTGGATAAAACTTTGAAAAATCAAAATTAAGGCTTGGATCAAGATTCTTAGAACCTAGCTATCTAATGGGATCTCACTTTGCCCAACACGTCATCTATAATTGAATTATCAGAAGATTATGATGTCTGTAACTTTGTGTCTATATGCGTAGGAAAAAATATGCTTGTTTTTGTACGGAATTACACAAGAAATATTAGAAACGTAACGAGTAGTTGTTGTAGTAGTTTGATTCGCACGTCCATAATATTACACCGCTTTGGTCCAACGAATCTCAAAATTTTAGTTCTTGAATTCATTTTTTAATCCAAAAGTGCACTATATACATGTTAGTCGGGGGCGGATCTAGGGTATAATATACGGGTTCTCTGGAACCTAGTAACTTTTGCGTAGATTCTGTATTTTTGTTAAAAAATTTATTAAATGTATATAAATATCTATTTGTTAACCCAGTTATTATTGTTTATTAATTTGAAATTGCGGCAGGAACCCATAAACTTAAAATCCTGGATCCGCCACTGATATTAGTTCCCAGGCTTACTTTAACCGAGTAATATTAATATTTACTCCGTGTTATACATGTTAATTGCTGGCGGTTCTCATCTTATTTTCCAAACAACTGCGCCCAAAGACTCACCAGGCTATTAAATTAAAATATTCGCCGTGCATTTTAATTAAATGGCGTTTCATTGGCCACTGGGTTTTCTCTGTACACAAGAAGGTCAACTACATATATCTTGTCCCGTTTGATTTAAATTAAAGTCAGTGTCAATTTTTAAGAGCCAAACTCAAAATTCACCTAAACCAAAATTTTGAAATTATAAAGCCTGCATTTTATTGTAGTAATAATCTAAAAGTTCCATTTTCAGGAAAACTAAATTAGTCTTTCAAATGAGAGGAAGGGATTCAATTTGGATACAAATATTAAAAGCTCTAATCAAAGTAAAGTGATAATTCACATTAACAAAATATAATAATAAAATGAAATATAAAAAAGGAAAATTAGTACCACACGTGCATGAGCTAAGCTCCTATCAAAGAAATTTCAAGTCGTGGATTTTCATCTAACCTCTATCTAATAAATTCTCTAACCATTTATTTAAAAATATTTCCCAAACTTATCCTTTTACCTACATTCACAGCTTAGCCGTGAGAGGAAATGTCCTACCAATTCATCCATGTCATACTGGTAATTGACATGTACGTGTATGATATATCCCAAATGATTTTTGTATTAACAATAGACCTTGTTATTTATACATGTTCATTTATTACTAGCCAAAAGTCATCTGGTGCTAAATAATTTTTTGAGAGAATAAAATATTCTTTTTTTTCCAAGTATAAAATGTTAATTCCATTATATCCTTGAAATTTTAGTGTTGAATTTTCGAATATTACATAAACTTCCTTTAATTCGTCGAAACGTCAAAACCTTTTAAATCTATTTAAACATTATTTAGAAACATAAATAATGTATGTTTGAGAAATTGAATCCATAATTAGTTCCTTACGAATAAAAATTAACCTCATCTTGTATCTTTTGTCTTGTTTTCATTTTTGTTATCAAATGCCCCCACTTAACCAATATCGATTTAATGAGATAATTTTGGAAATAATTAAAGTAGATTTACATCAATGACCATATCAATTACTCGAACCTGCACTCCATATCAAACAATAGCAAAAAGAAGGCACCATTGTACACAAATCCATAGTTCGATAAGATTATTGGTCTTAGCATCTCAACATTAACCACTATATACTAATATCCTGTTAACAATTTAATAATGAGCGGCAATAAATATTTCTTACTATTCAAGTGAATAATGTGCAAAGAACGAATATAATTTTGACCTAGGAAAGAAGTATTACCTCTGACTCATATCATCTGTTTCTCCAATTATTTTTATTTGTCAATTCAATAAATAAAAATTGGTCCCAAATGTTGTCACTTTTTAAAATAAAAATAATTAATTTCTATCTTCTTTCAATTCCACTCTTAAAATTTCAAAAAGGAGATACGAACAATTTAGTTAAATATCTCTTACTATTCAAGTGAATATTTTTTTTTATGAGTGTGTCAAAATCTTAAACGACAAATAGACATGAGGGACTTAAAAGTTTTGCACAGTCTTATAAGAAAGATATTTTTAGGACCCGTTTAGCCATAGATTTTATCAATATTAATATATATATATATGGCAAATACATATTTGGTCATAGATTTTACATCTTGGCAAATTCCCAAAACTCAAAACCCAAATCCCAAAACCAGCCGAAGAGCTGGTTTTGGCCCAAAATATCACTATTATATTTTTTTAAAATTACCCCAAACTTTTATATCTTATAAAAAAAGCCCATCGTTTAATATTTTGTAACAATAGTGCTTCGTCTTCTCGGTCACCTGATAGTGTACAATGTAGTTCATTATAAAATGATAAGTTTGTACCAAATTTATTTATGTTCAGGAATATAGTTTGCGATAATATAATGAATGTTATGTATATTGATAAATGTATTGTTGGGTATTTGTGATAGTTTTTAGAATTTGTGGGTATAAGTAATGTTTCATGTTTTTTTTTTAAAAAAAAAGTGAAATATATATGTTTTGAATAATTATGTCCAAACACATTTTCATCTTCAAACCAAACTTCACTCAAATCAGATTTTGCAAACAAATTTGGAAATCTATGCCAAATACTAGCTTAATAACTTGAACAAAATAAGATTCCAAACCATCATTTATCCTTTTTTTTATAGTTCAAGTTTAGTTAATACTCATCTAATTAGAACATGGAATAGATTATTTTTCTAAAACATCAAATATATTAAAACAAATTTAGTTTGCTGTAATTACAACAGCATAACATTTTGAACGAGGAGCTGTATTAACTATTCAGTGATTCGATTAACTTAAATGGAGAAGATATCCATAATTAATTTTCTATGAACGCATTTATAATTTGTGTGCTGAAAAAGGATACAATCATGATTTTGACTCGTTCAAGTAGTAGTAGTAACGTAGTGTAAAAATACAAAAAAAAAGCGTTACCCTATAGTTCGTCTTGTTTACGCTTATACATTATGAACTATTCCTATAAGAAAATGTTTAAACAATATACTAGTACTGACAATAAGATTCATTAAACCTCAAAAGAGTAAATTCAGATCTATTAAATCCATGCACATATACATATACAAACCTATAGATACACACAAACAAAGCCGTGAGTTGCAAGTAACAAATATAGAGAGAGAGAATGACGCCATATGACGAAAACCCAATCAATAGTGTACTCATTACGTTTCAGATCAATCATTCAATCACTTCTCCCCAATTCCCACCTATAAATTTCCCTTCTTCTCCTTCTCTTTTCCTAATTCCTTTTCCCACAAAATCAATTTTTAATTCAATTCCTCTCTCTAATACCCAAAAACCCTTTCGTATAAAACTCCATTTCCATTTCTCAATGGCTGAAGAATTTCAAGAATATGAAGTGATTTTTCAGGAAAATGCAGGACGTGAAGAGGTTCGAGAATTAGCTGATGATAATGAAGAGTATGACTTCCAAATTCGTCGTAATAACAAGGTATCTAGAATTAAGAAACTGAAGCGGAATTCTAATTCGGTTCCAGTTAATATTCCCGATAGAAATTCATGGTTTAAGTACGTGGAGAAACAGTCGGATTTTTTTGAAGATGAGTACAGAGATGACGAAGAAATGGTGCCGCCTCACGTGATAATTGGCCGGAGAATAGCCGGAAAAATGACGTCATTTTCCGTTTGTACTGGATATGGAAGGACTCTTAAGGGAAGGGATTTGAGTCAAGTAAGGAATTCAATTCTTAGAATGACTGGTTTTCTGGAAACGTAACTTTAGAGTTCAGTCTTTTCACATTAGAAGCAGAGGAAAAAAGTCAACAAAAAAATAAAAAGAGAAAAAAGATATTTTTCCTTCTTTTTTTCTTTTGTATTTCCCATTTGTGGAATTCCAATTCTATTTCTCATCATTGTAATATTAGACAACAAAAATTATATGAATTTCCAAATGAATTCATCATTTCCTCAAAGAAAGAAAGGAAATGTGAGTTCAAATTTTGATAATTTATTTACTTCGAATATTGGAATTGTGTTTGATGTGGAAATTAATAATTGAAATATGATGAATTGTGTAAATCCAGGTTGTTTGTTGTGAGTAGGTTTCTGTTAAGATGCTGTGGTTGGAAATTATGTTATGCCAGTGATTACAACTGTTTATGTTTCCTTCTGAGTTTTCTCATTTCTGTCCGAACCTTCAGACAAAGCCCAGCACAAACAGCTGGTCTTAAATTGTGACAGAACTTTTTTCTTTTAGAAAAATAAACAATTAGTCATAATTATGAAGTGTACAGGAATAAAAATATGAAAATAGATTCTTAATAGTACACATGTATTTTTAATAATTTCAATATGAGGTTGTATTAGTAGTTTGAATAAATATAGAATAACTAAACGATATTACATACTGTCATATCAAGAAGTTTGCGTTGTCTGATTGGTTCTGATCAGTTTTTTGTACAGCGTCAAAATTTTAATGTCATTTTTTAATAAAAATCCCACTAAAAGGCTTGTGTACCTCCGCTATGAAAGAAAAAAAAAACTTTAAACATGAAATCTGTAAATAAAAAAATAAAAAATAAAAATCTTACACACACCAACATTGTAAAAGATATAAAATTACACTATTAATATATTATATTACAGTCTGACAGATCAATAAGCCTCTTTTTTAAAGGTAATAGTGGGAAATGAGCTCCATCCAATTTAAATCAAAAGTTTTAAATTTGAGCCGTGTAATAGAGAAACCACAATTAGCGAGTGTTAATTCCCCTTAAAGGAAGACCTACATAATGTGAATATGAATAGTTGAGCCAATTAGTTTTGAATACTAAATGGTTATATCAAATAATTATCTGTATTGACTTTTAGATGACTAAATAGTGCGAAAAACATTATGATACAAACTCGTTTTTTTAATTTATACTACTTTTACAAATTAATGTGGAATTAATCAAACTTTTCGATGGGAGAATTCACGTAGATGATCACATATCTATTCTATCCGTTACCCAATAAGTTACTTTCGACACAGAAAATCATATTCGACATGTCATATATATCCCTTATCTTTTCAATTACTATTTCTTAATCTTGAAGGTGTTTTGCCTTTAATAATCTTGACTTAATATCCATGTCAGGACGGCAGAAGGCCAACATGTTTTCATGAACAAAGTCATAAAAAGTTTATCCAAGTGTTAAGCAACAGTAGTAGATTAGGTTCATAGGGAGAATATTTCCCTTAATTTCTACATGTGACAACCTGACATAAAATAATACATAGCCAGGTTGAGGGTAAAGAAAAGGAATGGAGGTGTTTTGCCAGATAGATATCTTTGCACCACTACTAATAAGTTACTGATCAATATAGAATTTTTAATTAGTGTAGTTTCTTGCAAAACAAGACAAGACAATCAATAGTCATAATTTATTATTAATTAGTACTCCCTCCGGTCTACAATGAGTGATCAATTTAATTTTTTATTTTGGTCCTAAATAAGTGTTCGTTCATATAATCAAGAAAGAATTTAATTTTTTTTTACAAAATTACACTTATGTATATATCCTTAAAAAGTTTTATTCTCCTCACATTAAATGTTTAATTAAGAGTAGTTTAGTCATACTAGGTATTTTTATATAAAATTTAGTATTTTCTTAATGGGCCAAAAGCAAATTGGTCTCTTGCAGGTTAAAATATCATGGTATAGCCATCTTTCACACTGGTCAATGAAAAATACCAACGTTTACCAAGTCAATGAAAAATAGCCACTATTTTGCTGTAACAGGGACCGGTCCAGTATAATATACAGAAGTTCTAGTGCATTTGTGTGCGAACTCCAGCATATTATGTTGGACCGGTATACTTTGCTAACTCCTGTAAAATTTGCGAGAGACTGGAGCACCAGTGCTCCAAACTCCAGTATATTATACTGGACAATTATACTTGCTGGAACTCCCGTAAAATTTGCGGGAGTTCCAGCATAATTATGCTTGAACTCCCGTAAAATTTGCGGGAGTTCCAGCATAGTTATCCTGGAACTCCCGTAAAATTT
>MU770417.1:99632-112062 GCA_026770625.1 Nicotiana glauca | reverse complement strand
GCCGTTTAGCAAAATTTCATGGCCTTACCCAAAATAATGATACGCTAGTCGCTCTAGGCGCGCCTTTAATAAATTACTTTTCTTAAAATTCGGGTGCACATTTATGTGACCCAAATCCAAATCTCAACGGAGTCGAAATGTGTCGATAACCACGGGTACATTGACTGTGACGTGGTTCAAGATACGTTTTCACAACGTTGCAATTCTTTGTTAAAATTATAATAATAATAATAATAATAATATTGAAAGCGGTTAAATAATTAAATTTTGCATATAAGTTAAAGCATGTTATAAAATCAGATAATTAAGCCGAATACAACAGTTGAGCGACCGTGCTAGAACCACGGAACTCGGAAATGCCTAACACCTTCTTCCGGGTTAACAGAATTCCTTACTTAGATTTCTGGTTTGCAGACTGTAATATAGAGTCAAACCTTTCCTCGATTCGGGATTAAACCGGTGACTTGGGACACCATAAATCTCCCAAGTAGCGACTCTGAATCTCTGAATAAACGAATCCCGTTTCGATTGTCCTTTAATTGGAAAAACTCCCTTTACCACGCCCTTCACGAGGTGCGGTAGCGCCGAAAGGAGGTGTGACAAGGGGAGAGATCAGATAATGATGCAAATAGCTTAGGGAAATAAACAGAAACAGAAGTTTGAAAAAGGTTTTGGAAACTTTTGAAAAATCTGAAAATAACAAACTAATAAAGAGGGAGGGGGTCCTAGGTTTATACATTACATGGATCATTCGCACAACACCGGTACCTGATTGTACGCATTGTGTTATCGTGTAATCATCATCTCCATGTCTACCCTTCCCACCCCGTTAAGGTATTAAAGCGCGGAATGGTATCGTTTACTTATTGCATGCTATACAAGGCTCAAGTACCCTTCTACTCGACATACCCCGTTAAGTTATTAATCCTCATCTCCATGTCTACCCTTCTACTCGACATTCAAAACAAGTAGCAAGTAAGAGGGGAGAACAAACAATCATACAAGGCTCAAATTAACCCCAAAAATCAAACAATAATTTATTTTAGCATGCCTCAACAAATACTGATTTAGTCTTAGATTAAATTTAAGCAGCGAACGGACTGGTTCAACACATGTGTTTTAGGCAGAAAGTCTGCATTAGGCACCTCGGATACAGTTGTCAGGTATTAAGGTATTCAACGCGAGTTATTCAGAAAAGTACTGATTTAAGAAGATAGGCTAATGCAGAAGAGTTTTTGAAAGAAAGAACAGACTGCAGACTTTTTTTAGAAATAAGCTTCAAAGAGAATCAGCGGACTGTCCGGTTATAAAACACAGAAATAATTGTAAAGAATTTCGGAGAAAAGACAGAACTATCTAAGGAAAAGAGTAAGCTGCAGAACTATTTTAAAAGACGAGTTCAGGAAGACTAGAATTTAGTTGGAAAACGCTTAGGTAGAATATTAGAAAAGAACCCGTTTCAGAAAAGATGCAGATTTGAAGAACTCAACTTTTAGGACAAATGTACACTGATTCGAGAGAGTTTTATCAAAAAGATTAAGGCTTTTGAAAACGTTACTGAATTAAGGCGCTAAGGACCAATTAACAGATCATTATCAGACGAATTTGATGCAAAATCCTATAGGCATGATATCTACATTTGATTTTTCAGAATATGTTAAAGAATTTACAAAAAAAAGATGAATGTTTTTAATTAATCCTACGGTTTGCCTAATGATTATGCATTCCCTATAGATATGATATCTATACATGAATTTTTCGAAGAACTTAGAATTCCTATAGGTAGGATCTCTACATGCGTTAGTTACAGAATATGAGCGTTAAATCCTATATACATGCTTTCTATGTGATTTGCGGTATAGTTAAACATTAAACCCTATAGGCAGGATTTCTAGGTGACTTGCAACATAATTAAACGTCAAACCCTATAGGCATTGTATCTATGTGATTAAATCAGAGATGTCAAACAGACCTATCGGCGGGATTTCTAGAAAAAGAGAGTCCTAAAGCATGATATCTACCCTTGTTGATGCAAGAAAATAAAGACCCCTCCCACACCCTTTTACTATAATCCCTGAGTTTTATACAAAATTATTACAACCCAATGAATCAAACTAGAAATTAAGAGATACATCAAAAGCTAATAGCTAGATCCGAGCAGCCTAATTCAATCCTAATGTCCAATAACATGTATTTAACCAACTCCGGGATCCAGATTTCCAAAGCATTCTCATTATCCAGGGTATTTCAAAGTTCCAAGGAATCTCAGGGATCCCCAACATTGCTTACACCCAAGATACCATTAGAATTAGGAACAGTGCAGTGTGGAAAAGCCAGATCTCAGGCATCCAAGTTCAGAGGGAGCTAGGGGTCCCAAAGCATGGCTTGCAAGAGAGGGGCAGAACTTATAGCTAGGAATAAGTGCCAAGTGAAAGAAAATTAGGGGGCCACGACAGGTGGTGGTCATACCTAGCCATAAAGTAGGCTGGCGCACCCCTGACCACTTGTTTAGGTTAAACAAGTTAGCAGCAAACCTTTGAAGGTCAGACCTAAGCATGGATAGTGATTAAGACACTATCAGACTCAAGTCCAAGGCTCAAACACATAAAGGGGAAAGGGGAGTGGGAATTGATTGAGTTAGGGGTTCAAAGAACCCAGTTCAGAGTCATAGACAGCAATGTTAAGGTGTTGTTATGGAATGAACCACAACTCACACACAAAGGGTAAAGGGAAAGGGAGTTCACATAAAAGAAGTAGTAACAAAGTTGCAGCAACAGAATGAAGGAAAGCATAACAGAACTAGGATGTAAACACATAATGGAAGAGCATTATTTAAACTAAAAGGAACATACCAGTTGCAAAGTAAGAATAAGCAGAATAACAGAGCAAGCAAATAACAGGAAATCAACAAGAACAAACTCAGGTTTCAGCAGAACAAACTTGGAAGTTCGAAGAGAACTCAAAGATATTTCAGAAAATAAAGAGGAGAAGAAAAGAGAAGAAGAGAGTAGGAGGCAGAATGCTTAATGTGTGTAAGAGTGCAACTCGAGAGTCTTAGTCTGTGAAAGTGTAGGTTCAAAGGTGTAGAAGGATAGCCTTCTTTTATAGTGCAGAAAACAAGTAAGAAAAAGGTAAGAAATAACCTTGAAATCAATCTTATACAATCTCCCTTCAGTCAAGGGATTTAATTTTCAAACAGGCAGAATAATTAAGGAAAGAGTTTGGAATTGGGGCCGGTCCAATTGGGTTTGAAATTGGGTTGATTTCAGGCTAAAATTTAAATAGAATTGGGGTTATAATTGAAATGAAATGAGGCCAAACCTTAAATAGCCAGTTTCCCTTTTATTTTTATAAAATGATAGAAATAATTTTGAAATTAAATTAAAGGTACTGAATTAGCTAATGACATATAAATATTAATTTAAAAATACTGGAACAAATTTTATAATTATAAAATACTATAAAATCTTAAAGAGGCTAGTATTGCAATTATATGCAATTTAGTTTTAAAAAATGCCAAACGAATTTGTAAAAATATACAAAAATCATGTTAGCTATACTTTAATGTAAATATGAGAATAAAAATAAATTGCCCACCAAATGATACTTTTGGGAATAATTATCGGATTTTATGGTATAAAAATAGGCAATAAGTTGGTTTAAAAATCATTAAAATGCCAAAACCCTTTGGTGTACTTATATATGCTATTTTGAAAGTATCTTGGGTATAAAAATACATAGGGAAAAATTGGGTATCAACAGCTGCCCCTCTTTACTCCAGGAGGATGAAAGAGTTGTCGGGTAAAGATATGATGGTCAAATTTTGACCGGAAGCGGCGCTTTGAAAAGATTTTGACCGAGCTCTAGTTTCTGAGCTGCCTACATATCCCTGGTCTTACAGGAATCAGGCTGTATGTAGTTCAGGAACCATTGACGGAACATGCCGATGGAGATTTGAAAGGATGGACACAACGCTTAGGGAAAGCAAAAGGTGTTTTGAAGTTGATAGGCTGTGGGAGCTGGAGTGGAATCACTCCTGCTGAGAAGGAAAGTGCCATCCGGTGTACCTGCAAGTGAGCAATATAGGCGTATATTGTGCATAGACTTAAACATGTGCAAGTTCCCGTCGAACCATGAATGTTGTCCTCGAACGGTAAGGATGACGTCCTTGGACCATGATGTCCTGGGCCATGATGCGCAAAATTAAAGGATTCGCAGGCTATGAAATGACGTCCTCGGGCTATGATAATGGTGCCTCCGAACCATGATGTCTTTGAATAATTATGTGCAAGATATAAAGTGGGGTCCTCGGGCCATGGCATGGTGTTCTCGGGCTATGAAGATGATGCCCCCGAACGATGATGCCTTTGGACAGTTTGGCGATATTTCAGCCCATGAAATGCAAAATTTGGCGGGATTTCAGCCGATGCAAAAGCGTAAATGGCGATATTCCAGCCGACGGAAATTTAAATGAGACAGGCGATGTTTCAGCCAATGCAAGAAATGTAAATGGCGATGTTTCATCCGGCAGAGAATGCAAATGCGGTTTGGCGATATTTCAGTCGATGCAAAACGTAAGTAAAGGTGGCAATTTTTCAGCCATGCAAGAAATGTAAATGGCGATATTTCAGCCGACAGAAAAATTTAAATAACGTTTGGCGATGTTTCAGCCGATGCAAGAAATGTAAATGGCGATATTTCAGCCGATAGAAAAATTTAAATCAAACAGGCGATATTTCAGACGATAGCAAGACGTAAGTAAAAGGGCGATATTTTAGCCATGCAAGTGGAGGTAGAGCTTAACCTCGGAAGGCTGAAGGTAGCCTTATGCAATGCAGGAAATGCAGATGGAGACAACACTTAGTCTCGAAAGGCAAAATAGTAGCCTTATGCAATGCAGGAAATGCAGATGGAGACAATGCTTTGTCTCGAAAGGTAGAAAGGTAGACTTATGCAATGCAGGAAATGCGGATGGAGACAACGCCTAGTCTCGGAAGGCAGAAAGGTAGCCTTATGCAATGCAGGAAAATGCAGATGGAGACAACGCTTAGTCTCGAAAGGCAGAAAGGTAGCCTTATGCAATGCAGGAAAATGCAGATGGAGACAACGCTTAGTCTCGGAAGGCAGAAAGGTAGCCTTATGCAGATAATGCAGGATGGAGACAACAATTAGTCTCGAAAGGCAGAAAGGTATCCTTATGCAATGCGGGAAAATACAGATGGATACAACGCTTAGTCTCGGAAGGCAGAAAGGTAGCCTTAGGCGATAAGATAAAGCGAGTTGTAAGAACAAAAAATTCTTAGCTGATAGTTGATCGTGATATTGCGGTTGTTGGGCCATTGTGTGCAGATAGCGAATGCGCATAGGCGCAACGGTTCGATGCGGTTGTGTAACACGTTTGGTAACTTTGTTACTTGGGTTCCTACATCCAAAGAAAATTGTGAGTTTCTTAAAGGGGAAAGGTTAGTTCACTCTTCCGTGGCTTCCGACGTCGTGCATCATTGGGGTAGCGTTGCTAAACAGCAGGTGTAACAGTTATGCATGTTTTAATAAATATAACGTAAGTGGAAAATAGTTTTGTTTAAATGAACCAATGACTGCAACGTGGTTCAAAACATTGCAACCTCTCTCGCTCCGGAATTTTGAGGGCCCTCCTCAAAATTCTGCCCCAGTTCACTGGCTGGCACTTCTGACGGCTGCGCTGAATGAATGAAAATCAACTTCAAAATTTTGAGGGTCCTCCTCAAAATCCTGCCCCAGTTTACTGCGGTGACATCCTTGGTGATGAGCGGCTGAAGACCAACTTCGGAATTTTGATGGTCCTCCTCAAAATTCTGCCCCAGTTCCAATAATAGGGGAAATGAGATTTATATTAAATTGTGACCGAACCCATAGGGTTGCCTACGTATCCCCTCTTAAACGGAAATCAGGTCAGACGTAGTTCAAATATGACTGTGGACCGGGCTATGAATCGGCTGATATAGTTGAGTCTCCCCAGGAAACTCATCATGTCCTTCTTGTCCTTTGGCGGTGGCAATTCTTGGATGGCTTTGACCTTTGATGGGTCCAATTCTATTCCTCGACGACTCACGATGAAACCCAGTAGTTTTCCGGCAGGAACCCCGAATGCACACTTGGCGGGATTCAGTTTCTGTTAAAGAACTTTCTCATATCTTCCATATGATCATTGGATTTATTGGATTTGACGATGATATCATCCACATATACCTCGATCTCCTTGTGTAACATGTCGTGAAAGATAGTAATCATGGCTCTCATATAGGTGGCGCCAGCATTCTTCAATCCAAATGGCATCATTTTGTAGCAATACATTCCCCACGGCGTGATGAAAGCCATTTTCTCTGCATCCTCCTCATCCATCCATAACTGATGATACCCAGCGAAACAATCAACAAAAGATTGCAACTCATGCTTGGCGCAGTTGTCGATAATAATGTGTATGTTTGGCAAGGGGAACTCATCCTTGGGACTGGCCCGGTTGAGATCCCGGTAGTCGACACAGATTCTAACCTTCCCGTCCTTCTTTGGTACTGGCACGATGTTGGCTAACCATGTTGGATACTCGACCACTTTGAGAACCTTAGCCTTGACTTTCTTAGTAACCTCTTCTTTGATTTTCAAACTCATGTCGGGTTTGAATTTCCTGAGCTTCTGTTTTACTGGCGGACAAGCTGGATCTGTTGGAAACTTATGAGCTACATTGGCCGTGCTGAGGCCAGTCATATCATCATACTACCATGCAAATATGTCCTCATATTCTTTCAAAAATTCCGTATATTCCTCCCTTTCTGATGGCGACAAGTGAACACTGGTGCGAGTTTCTTTGACATTCTCTGCATCTCCCAAATTAATGACCTCAGTTTCTTCCATGTTGGACTTAGGTCTGTTCTCAAAATTCTCAACCTCTCTGACGGCCACTTCAGGTATTTCATCTTCTTCTGAATCTATGTCCTTTTGTCGCGTTGTTTCGTTGCAAGTCACAGTCGTTGGTTCATCGTCAAGATAAGTAATAGTAATACTGTATAAAATAGAGTAAATGATTGAGAAAATAATAAGCAAGATATATATGATAAACCGAAATTCTTTGATTAAATCCATAATTGTTTGAAACATTGGAGCTCTTTTTGAAATAAAAAACAGTGCGGAAAGAAAATCAACTAGTAAAGTAAGCTAAAAAAAATGCATGGTGCTTTTGTTTAGCCTTGCTACCCCGAAGCCTTCCGGTCCCTGACGGTCCTAATTGACCAATTGTTGAGTCGGTCTCCTCTGTTCACAACTTGTATGGAAGAGCCTTCCTCCCCCTCCTCCTAAAAAAGAACACAACAGTCCATATCATCATACTCTAGGAACAAATTCTTCATGGCTGCCAACGTTTCATCTTCTTCGGACCCATACATAGTATCTGCTGGCTGGAAGGCTTGCTCCAGGCTAGGTATCGGAAACTCCAATGGATAGTAGGGGCCGCGCCATGGTGGCGACCAGTTCTGGAATTCTTCGCAAGTATAATCATACCCTAAGCCAAAGGTAGTGCCATGCTTCTTCAGTTTGACGGGCTTAGTGATCCCCTGGAGATTCTTGCCGAGTCCCTTTCTAGGCTCATACCCACACCAATTCAGGATGCTTTCAATCTTGTTATCCCACCACTTGTCTTTGTCTACATCTTTGACCCTTTCGATATGGTGGTATGTCTCTCAGCCTATTTTCTTTCTGCCTCCAATCATCGGGATGGTCTGGCGACTATATATAGGGTTACTACCATCACCATGAATGATCACCTCTTGGTGGTTCCATTCAAACTTTACCGCCTGATGCAGGGTCGATGCTACGGCTCTAACAGTGTGGATCCAGGGGTGTCCTAACAGTAAGATGTAGGATGTCGGGACGTCTATCACTTGGAAGTTGACGTCGAACCATGTTGGTCCCATTTGCAAGCACATGATGATTTCTCCAATAGTAGATCTCTGGGATCCATCGAAGGCTTTGACATTGATAGCCCTGTCTCTGATCTCGTGTAGGCCTTTCCCCAAAGTTCTGAGAGTTACCAGCGGACAGATGTTGAGGTTTGATCCCCCATCGATCAGAACCTTGATGATGAAATAATCTTCGTACTACACGGAGATGTGCAGTGCCTTGTTGTGGCCCAAGCCTTCTGGTGGCAATTCGTCTTCATGGAAGGTTATTTTGTGGCTCTCCAACACTTGGCCCACCATGTTCGCCATCTCGCCCCCGGTTATATTGCCGGGCACGTAGGCTTCGCTCTGCCCCAATGAGGTGATAGCAAATTCGTCTGAATAGGTGCAGTATGACTTGCTATAGCCGTACCTCTCATATAGATAGTCAAACGGGATGTAGGAGTCTTTCAAACAGGTCAAGTCTGGGTTTTTCTTCAATCCCATCATCTTAAGAAAACCCCTTCCTTTGTGATTTTCTGGCATGAGCAAACCCGGAGTCTCCCAAGGAATCCCAGCTAGACCCCCTATCTCTTCAAGTAAAGGAGTCATTTCTAGATCACCAAAGCGGAACACAGATTTGTCGCTATCCCAGAACAACGTTGCAGCCTCTATGATTTTGTTGTTGGGCTGAATCTCTAGGAGAGAAGGCAGATTCCCTAGATACTTGCGGGTGAGTGTTTGATCACTTGAGTGGATGTCATTCCACCAATTCAGCAGCCTTGGATGAATATTGGTTACCATGCCAAATCTGGGGATTTCGTGCCTCATTTTCTGCAAAACAGAGTGTTAGGCCCTTACCCCCACCAGACTTGACTATTTAAATCAATAATTAGCATAGCAAAGCACTTACGTTCTCCAAATAAATGCACAAAATGTGGAGGTGTCCGTTTGGGTTTCAAGGAAACCCGGTGGACTTTGGACAAGGCTATCTTACTGAGTCATTATGTGGACAACATAACTAACTCGGCTAGTTTGATCATGATGCATGTACAATTTAAATGGAATAAGGTTTCTATTTTGAAGTGCTAGACTGGTACCCTTGAGCGGACGACTCAAGAGAGAAAGGCACAGAACCGTCGACTACACCGTTGATCGATTGGTTTTACCGCAAATACGCCTTTGCCAAATTTAGAGGGTGGTAGTATTGGAAGTGCTCAACCACTCATTATAAGCGTTGCTATAGTATTTATTTGGCACGAGTGGAATATGATGTTGAAGATGCAATTTACAAAGATGAAATAAATTGACATGTATTTTCACGTTCATACAATAAAGTTACAATGATTGCTCAAAATAACATTGATGGAAAAGCGGTGAAAGTAAAAAAATAAAAAAGAAACAAAAGAAACAAGTCAGTTTCAAATAAAGACATTAAATAAAAGCAATAAAAGAAGGCAATAAAATCACGTGTAGCATGCAATGGAAAAAGCCTAAAGAAAATCCCCAGCAGAGTCGCCATGCTGTCGACCCCCCCTTTTTCCCTCGCGGGATCGGGTATACGACGTTTGGGAAGACAACTCTATTCCCGTTTGGGAGTTGGGTTTTTGATTTTGGAGAGTCGCCACCTAATGATTATAGTGCATTAGGACAATTTAAGAAGAATTAAAGATGAAAACCAGAGTTGGGTAAGGGCTTGAAATTATCCCGAGGGGAAGGTGTTAGGCACCCCTCAAGATCCACTAGTGTGGTTCCCGGTCATGCTATAATTGTGACTTTAAATGCAAGCAAATAAGTAAACAAGCAAGCATTTCAAATACGGGAAAACTGTTACAAATAAAAAAAAGATTTAAAGATGTTGAAATTTAGAAGATAACGGTTTTGCAATTTAAGAAGAGATACGCAATGAGGGGAGAGATCAGATAATGATGCAAATAGCTTAGGGAAATAAACAGAAACGGAAGTTTGAAAAAGGTTTTGGGAAACTTTTGAAAAATCTGAAAATAACAAACTAATAAAGAGGGAGGGGGTCCTAGGTTTATACATTACATGGATCATTCGCACAACACCGGTACGTGATTGTACGCATAGTGTTATCGTGTAATCATCATCTCCATGTCTACCCTTCCCACCCCGTTAAGGTATTAAAGCGCGGAACGGTATCGTTTACTTACCGCATGCTACTACCCGTCCCAATCCTAGAAGTCCCGGGGGTATTAGGACTTCTAATCCTAAAAGGGAAAGAAAGGGATGGAGACCTTTATGGAGCTTAAAGGATAAAATTCTACTCGACATTCAAAACAAGTAGTAAGTAAGACGGGAGAACAAACAATCATACAAGGCTCAAATTAACCCCACAAATCAAACAATCATTTAGTTTAGCATGCCTTAACAAATACTGGTTTGGTCTTAGATTAAATTTAAGCAGCGAACGGACTGGTTCAACACATGTGTTTTAGGCAGAAAGTCTGCATTAGGCAGCTCGGATACAATTGTCAGGTATTAAGGTATTTAACGCGAGTTATTTAGAAAAGTACTGATTTCAGAAGATAGGCTAATAATGAAGAGTTTTTGAAAGAAAGAACAGACTGCAGACATAGTTTAGAAATAAGTTTCAAAGAAAATCAGCGGACTGTCCGGTTATAAAACACAAAAATAATTGTAAAGAATTTCGGAGAAAAGACAGAACTATCTAAGGAAAAGAGTAAGCTAATGAACTGTTTTAAAAGACAAGTTCAGGAAGACTAGAATTTAGTTGGAAAACGCATAGGCAGAATATTAGAAAAGAAACCATTTCAGAAAAGATGCAGATTTGAAGAACTCAACTTTTAGGACAAATGTACACTGATTCGAGAGAGTTTTATTAAAAATATTAAGGCTTTTGAAAATATTACTGAATTAAGACGTTAAGGACCGGTTAACAGATTATTATCAGACGAATTTGATGCGAAATCCTATAGGCATGATATCTACATTTGATTTTTCAGAACCTGTTAAAGAATTTACGAAGAGATGACTGTTTTTAATTAATCCTACGGTTTTCCTAATGAATATGCATTCCCTATAGATATGATATCTATACATGAATTTTCAGAAGAACTTAGAATTCCTATAGGCAGGATCTCTACATGCGTTAGTTAGAGAATATGAGCGTTGAATCCTATATACAAGCTTTCTATGTGATTTGCAGTATAGTTAAACATTAAACCCTATAGGAAGGATTTCTAGGTGACTTGCAGCATAATTAAAAGTTAAACCCTATAGGCATGGTATCTATGTGATTAAATCAGAGATGTCAAATAGACCTATAGGCAGGATTTTTAGAAAAAGGAACTAAAAGGAACCTACCAGTTGCAAAGTAAGAATAAGCAGAATAACAGAGCAAGCAGACAACAGGAAATCAGCAGGAACAAACTCAGGTTTCAGCAGAACACTTGGAAGTTCGAAGAGAACTCATAGATATTTCAGAAAATAAAGAGGAGAAGAAAAGAGAAGAGGAGAGTAGGAGGCAGAATGCTTAATGTGTGTGAGAGTGCAACTCGAGAGTCTTAGTCTGTGAAAGTGTAGGTTCAAAGGTGTTGAAGGGTAGCCTCCTTTTATAGTGTATAAAACAAGTAAGAAAAAGGTAAGAAATAACCTTGAAATCAATCTCATACAATCTCCCTTCAGTCAAGGGATTTAATTTTCAAACGGGCAGAATAATTAAGGAAAGGGTTTGTAATTGGTGCCGGTCCAATTGGGTTTGAAATTGGGTTGATTTTAGGCTAAAATTGAAATGGAATTGGGGTTATAATTGAAATAAAATGAGGTCAAAACTTAAATAGCCAGTTTTCCCTTTTATTTTTATAAAATGATAGAAATGATTTTGAAATTAAATTAAAGGTACTGAATCAGCTAATGACATATAAATATTAATTTAAAAATACTGGAACAAATTTTATAATTATAAAATACTATAAAATCTTAAAGAGGATAGTATTACAATTATATGCAATTTAGTTTTAAAAAATACCAAACAAATTTTTAAAAATATGCAAAAATCATGTTAGCTATACTTTAATGTAAATATGAGAATAAAAATAAATTGCCCACCAAAATGATAGTTTTGGGAATAATTATCGGATTTTATGGTATAAAAATAGGCAATAAATTGGTTTAAAAATCATTAAAATGCCAAAACCCTTTGGTGTACTCATATATGCTATTTTGAAAGTATTTTGGGTATAAAAATACATAGGAAAAAATTGGGTATCAACAACAGAATGTCCAGAGCCTTCAACAAAAGAGTTAAGCCAAGGAAGTTTACACCGGGGCAGCTGGTGTTGAAGAAGATATTCCCACATCAAGATGAAGCCAAAGGGTAATTCTTTCCCAACTGGCAAGGTCCGTACATGGTTCACCGAGTTCTAACTGGAGGACCCCTTATCCTCGGAGAAATGGACGGAGAAGTTTGGCCAAAGCCGATCAACTCAGATGCAGTGAAACGATACTATGTGTAACCACTTATGATTTCCTTTATG
>MU770417.1:33052-92304 GCA_026770625.1 Nicotiana glauca | reverse complement strand
GGGGGGGGGGGGGAGTTACTGATATGATCTGATGAGTAGTTGAGTTGTGCACAGCTGC
This sequence comes from Nicotiana glauca, assembly GCA_026770625.1. Classification (NCBI taxonomy): domain Eukaryota; kingdom Viridiplantae; phylum Streptophyta; class Magnoliopsida; order Solanales; family Solanaceae; genus Nicotiana; species Nicotiana glauca. The sequence goes on along the minus strand of MU770417.1, from coordinate 92,246 downwards.
GGGAAGTAGTACCTTAGGCTTTAGTAGTAGTAAGGAATAAGTGGTTAAGTTGGTTATATAGTTTTGGGATATTGACAATTCAGTCCCTTACTTAGTTAAATTTAAGTCTAATAGTACTGTTAGTTTACACTTCAGTCCTTCTTCCTAATTGAGGGTATATGTAAAAGAAGCACGTTCATTTATAAATACAAAAGAATAATTTCTGCTTTTTCCTTCTCATAGTAATTCCCTTAATTTTTTTCTTTATTTTTCTCGAGTAACATCATCCTCCAAGAAGACACCTTCCTCCAAGAAGTAATTAGTGCTATATTCAAAGACTAAGAAATGATGAATGGTACATTATTCGTTATTTTTTTTCTTTTCAACAGTATTTAATTTTTAGAATTATTTGTTGTTGTTTATGTGCTTAGAATTGACGGTGAGTTTTCTTGATTGGTTATGGGTTACTAGTCAAATTCTAGTCAAACTAGAAATATTTATGTTAAAAAAAAATATATTTAGGATAATTTTTGGTTCTTGGTTCGCAGCTGTGGTCCAAATGATGAACGGTACATTTTTCGTTATTTTTTTCTTTTCAATAGTAATTTGTTATTCCTTGCATTATAGGTGTTGCTGCATCTTGAGATCCTAATTGCAAAAAATTTTGTTGTTGTTTATGTGCTTAGAATTGACGATGGATTTTCTTGATTGGTTCTGGGTTACTAATCAAATTCTAGTCAAACTAAAAATATTTTTGTTAAAAAATAATATATTTATGATAATTTTTGGTTCTTGGTTCGCAACTGTGGATCCAAATGATGAATGGTACTTTTTTTGTTATTTTTTTCTTTTCAATATTGTTTGATTTTTAGAATTTTTTGTTGTTATTGTTTATGTGCTTAGAATTGATAGTGGGTTTTATTGTTTGGTTATGGGTTACTAGTCAAATTCTAGTCAAACTAGAAATATTTTTATTAAAAAAATGATATATTTAGGATAATTTTTTGTCACGATCCGGATTTTCCACCATCAGGAGTCGTGATGGCGCCTACTGTAGGAGCTAGGCAAGCCAAACATTTAAACATTTTTGGATAACAACACAACAGTAATAACAATAATAAACCTTTAAATAAAAGCGGAAGTCTTTTATAGCATAAATAACTGAAAACCCAGAATGCGGAAGCTTAACATCTCACTACCCAAGACTGGAGTCGCTATCTCACGAACTACTAATGAATGCTACAAACAAGTATGAATAGAAAATACACAGTATCTGTCTCGGTACAATGAAAACAAACAGAAGATATAGAAAGGGACTCCGGCCTGCGAACGCCAGCTAGGCTACCTCGTAGTCCTTGGACTGAAGTCAGCTCCCACTCGATGTGCTACTACTGTGGTCCAAAAGCTGCTCCGGTACCGTGATCTGTGCAAAAAGCACAGAAGTGTAGCATCAACACAACCAACCCCATGTACTGGTAAGTGCTTGGCCTAACCCCGGCGAAGTAGTGACGAGGCTAGACAGGACCACCAATCAATCTGTGCAGTTCAATAAATATATGTGCAATAAAAGGAAAGAATACCAAAACCAAACAGTTAAAAGGGAGGGAAACATACTATGGGGGAGTCAAATCCGGATATAAAAGTCATCAACTTAAATAAGAAACAAGGCACAACAATAATTAACAGAGACAAGAAATCCAACAGTTGCACCGCATCAACCTTCGTGCTTTTACTCTCGTCCTCACCCAAAGCAATCAAATAAAATGCACGGCATCACCCTTCGTGCTTTCCTCACATAACTCTCATTTCATGGCACGGAATGATCCTTCGTGCAAATATAATCAAACAATGGCACGGAATGACCCTTCGTGCATAATATAATCAACAATGGCACGGAATGTCCCTTCATGCATAATATAATCAACAATGGCACGGAATGTCCCTTCGTGCATAATATAATCAACAATGACACGGAATGTCCCTTCGTGCATAATATAATCAACAATGGCACGGAATGACCCTTCGTGTATCATCACTCTTCCTCACCCAAACAGCAATCGCCCGTTTCAATAAGAAGAAATGTCCCGGCAAAGAAAAAACATAATTAAACAGCTAAATTCCGGCAAGGGAGCAATAACAACAACTTACACATCCTGGCAAGGGAGATAATCACATATCTTTCCAATTCTTTCATTTCTTACTCGATAGTATTTTATCGTTTGAGCCAACGCTACAAAGAATTCACAATTCATAAATAATCCTCAAACTTTTCACATTATGTAGAAAATCATTAATTAGCTTGGAAGAGTCCCAAAGTATACCAAAATAAGTACCAACAAAGACCAACGGTCATGCTAGACACCGATGTATAGATACTCGTCACCATACCTATACACCGTACTCGATCATTTAGCAAATAACAACTAATAATACTCTAATCCTATTTTCTCAAGCCAAAGTTAGATCAAACACTTACCTCGGTCCAAAGAATAGCAATCAACTCTCCAATACCGCCTTTCCTCTAAAAATCGACTCCGAAACAATGGTATCTAGGCATAATTAATTCAATAGTATCAATAAAGTCTCAACAACATAATCCCCTAGCCTAGAAATGAGTTTTCTAGCATTCTTCCAAAAATACCAAAATTCAACACCGGGCCCACATGGTCCAAACACGAGGCTCGGATCAAAACCTAGTCACCCATAACCCCACGAGTTCAAATATATAATTTGTTTTAAGATTCGACCCCAAATTAAGGTTGAATCGCCCAAAATTCCCAAAACCCTAATTCTACCTAAAACCTCTAATTTCTACTTTGAATTCATGATTTAGGACTAGGAAATTAGTGATTAGATGAAAGAATTAAGAGAGAATGAAGTTAAGAACACTTACCTAGGAAGATATGGAGAAAAAGGCTCTTCAAAATCGTCTATGGAGTGTTAGGGAGAAGAGTTCGTGTGGAAAAATGAGGAAAATCCCGTGCTGCTACCGTTCTGGAATTAAAAAAATAACTGGGCAAAATTGCCCTTCGCGTTCGCGGGAAAGGGACCGCGTTCGCGAAGGGTAACACAGATAGGTCATCGCAATCGCGGAAGGGGGGTGTCGCGAACGCGGAGAACAAAATGCTGAGGCCCAGGAACTTTGCCTATGCGAACGCGTGGAACTTCATGCGAACGCAATGGAGGAAGTCTGGCAAGCTACGGGAACGCGGTCAAGGGTTCGCGAACGCGAAGAAGAAAGAGGGCAAAGCCCTCAGGGTCAGATGACTCTACACAAACGCGAGGCAAGGGATGCGAACGCGATGAAGCAGAAGGCTAAAGCTATGCGAACGCGAAAGAGACCACGCGAACGCGTAGAAGAAATCGCCTGCAACAGCTGAAGCCCAAAACCTGCTACATTTTCTAAGTGCAAAACTATCCCGAACCACCTCCAGTTCACTCCCGAGCCCTCGGGGCTCCTAACCAATCATACACACTAACTCAATAACATCCTACGAACTTACTCGAGCGTTCAAATCGCTAAAACAATATTAAAATCAATGAATCAAGCCTCAAAATCATCATTTTCATTTCAAACTTCTTAAACTTCTAACTTTAGATAATTAGGTCCGAAACACGTCGAATGACGTCCGATTTCGACCAAACTTCACAGAAAGCGCTTAACACATATATAAGACTTGTAGCGAGCGTCGGAACCAAAATACGAGCCCTATACCATAGTCTTTTAATCAATTTTTATTTCCATTTTCCTTAATAATTTCAAAAAAATAATTTAACAAAAAAATTCTTTTGCTCGGGTTCTAGACCTCGGATTTCGACTCCGGGCACATGCTCGAGTCCCATATTTTTCTACGTACCCTCCGGGACCGTTAAATTACGGGTCCGGGTCTGGGTCTGTTTACCAAAAATGTTGACCGAAGTCAACCTTAATCATATTAATATCAAAATTCTTCAAATTTTTCACAGATTTTACATATTTCAACATAAAAACTTTTCGGCTACGCGCCCGGACTGCGCACGCAAATCGAGATAAGTAAAAGTGAGGTTTTCAAGGCTTCAGAAGCACAAAACGAATGAGGAAACAGGTGATGACCCTTTGGGTCGTCACAATTTTTGCTTCTTGGTTCGCAATTGTGGGTCCAAATGATAATGGTATATATTTTGTTATTTTTTCTTTTCAGCACTTGTTGTTTATGTGCTTAGAAGTGACAGTGGATTTTCTTGATTGGTTATGAGTTACTAGTCAAATTCTAGTCAAACTAGAAATATTTTTTGTTAAAAAGAGATATATTTAGGATAATTTTTGGTTCTTGGTTCGCAGGTGTGGGTTGAAATGATCACTATCGCGCGAAGTTGTGGAAACATACAGTTCCAATGCACGCTTTAGGCATATTATTAATTTCTTTCTTTATGATTAATTAATGTGTTAATTATGATCTAATTAATTTTATTCTTTATTATTTTTTATGAGGTCATCAACGACTGATAACAGAATCAATGTCAACTATCAACAAAAAATGCATTTGAGAGGTCGACGTGCATCTGCACTCAAAGCCAAAAGCCTCAATTTGAATAAATTCGACTGCTATGGCCAACTGGAATCTCTTCTCATCCAACTGAGTGGTGTCTATATTATGATTTAGAGTCAATTTTATAAGTCCTAGACTTATCATAAGAAGAGCAATGATTATAATAGCGAACCTTATTGGTTTTTGTGAACTTTATTTTTTAGTTTCCAGCACAAACTTTGTGTTGAAGATTTATTAATATACTGATAAAAAAACCTTGTCAGAATTCATATATGCACACACATAAATATGCAAAAATTTAGTGTTATTTTTTTCGTACATGTTATTTATATATAACAATTTTAAATAACATAAAGCCTTTAACTTTACATAGTAATGTTACTATTAATATTATTAATGGATAAGTTAAGTTAATAAGATGTTAGGCATGTATTACAATATATTTTCTTTGATATTGGTGTATAAAATTGTATTTACCCATATGAAGATTTAAGTTTTTTAATTCGAAGTTCTAAAATATTTTTGTTGTTAAAGAGTAGAGAGTCTTCTTTCTTTCCTTTTTTTTACAATTATTTTATACTTTATTTATTTTTCAGCAAATTTTAATATTGTATAAATAAAAAAAAATCCTAAAATTCACAATTAAATATTTTTTGGGGCCTCAATATCCAGGGGCCTAAATCAATGCTTTAATCCACTCATTGAATAATTTAAAGATAATAGTCTTAGAGTACGCACGTTATACATGTGTGTGTATATATCAGTATAAATTTTTTGATAGTCACATTAATAAATTTTATTTAAAATATATATGAGTTATAAAATAAAAGGATAATTCAAGTTTGTGAAAATGATAGTTATTAATCTTGATAATCAGAATTTGCAGTATTTGTTCAAGAAAAATGAGCTCAATTTGAGGTAGATGAGGTGGTTGGAGCTATTGAAAGATTATGATATCACCATCTTGTATCATCTCGGGAAGGCCAATGTGGTGGTTGATACTTTGAGTAGGAAGTCAGCTAGTATGGGCAGCCCTGCGTACATTTCAGTCAGTGAGAGACCGCTTGCATTAGATGTTGAGTCTTTAGCCAATCAGTTTGTGTGGTTGGATGTTTCTGAGCCCAGTCGTATTTTAGCTTGCACAGTCGCTTGGTCTTGTTTGTTGGAGTGCATCAGGGAGTGGCAGTATCATGACCCTCATTTTCTTGTCCTTAGGGACACAGTGTGGCACAGTGATGCCAAGCAGGTTACGTTTGGGGATGATGGAGTTTTGAGGATGCAAGGTCGCGTTTGTGTGCCTAATGTGGATGGACTTCGTGAGTTGATTCTAGAGGAGGCTCACAATTTCCGATATTCCATTCATCCGGGTGCTGCCAAGATGTATCTAGACTTGCGGCAACATTATTAGTGGAGGAGGATGAAGAAGGATATAGTTTTATATGTAGCTTGGTGTCTAAATTGTCAGCAAGTAAAGTACAAACTTTAGAGACCTGGTGGTTTGCTTCAAAAGATAGAGATTCCTGGGTGGAATTAGGAGCGTATCATTAAGGATTTCGTTGTTGGACTCCCACTATATCAGAGGAAATTTGATACAATTTGGGTTATTGTGGATAGACTGACTAAGTCAGCGCATTTCATTCTCATGTCAGTTACCTATTCTTCAGAGCGGTTGGCAGAGATTTATAACCGTGAGATCGTTCGTCTTCACGATGAGCCCGTGTCTATCACTTTTTATCAAGGTACACAGTTTACCTCACACTCCTGGAGGGCAGTACAACATGAGTTGGGTACGCGGGTTGAGTTGAGCATAACATTTCATCCTTAGACGGACGGACAATCCGAGCGTACTATTCAAATCTTGGAGGATATGCTCCGTGCATGCGTTATATGCTTTGGAGGATCACGGGATCAGTTCTAACCCCTTGCAATGTTCAGGTATCCAAATGACTCCATATGAGGCATTATATGGCAGACGTTGTCGATCTCTAGTTAGATGGATTGAGCCGGGTGAGGCTCGATTATTGGGTACATTTTTGGTACATGATGCCTTGGATAAGGTTAAGATAATTCAGGAAAGACTTCGCACACCTCAGTATAGGTAGGAGAGTTATGCCAACCGTAGGGTTCGTGATGTGACATTCATGGTCGGAGAGAGAGTGTTGCTTCGGGTATCACCCATGAAAGGTGTAATGAGTTTTGGAAAGAAGAGCAAGTTGAGCCCTAGGTATTCGGGCCTTTTGAGATTCTTGAGCGAGTGGGAGAGGTGGCCTACAGACTTGCGTTTCCATCAAGTTTATCAGCGGTACATCCACTGTTTCATATGTCCATACTTCGAAAGTATCACCATGATCTATCCCATGTGTTATATTTTAGCACTTCCAGTTGGACAAGGATTTGACCTACGAGGAAGAGCCGGTAGCTATTCAAGACCGGCAGGTTCGTCAGTTGAGGTCGATGAGTTATCCTTCAGTTCATATGCAGTGGAGAGGTCATCCTATTGAGGCAACTATTTGGGAGTCCGAGTCTGATATGCGGAGCAGATATTCCAACCTATTCACCAGCTCAAGTATTTTTCTATGTCCGTTCGAGGACAAAAGATTATTTTAGAGGTGGAGAATGTGATGACCTAAAGGGTCATCTTATGTTTTAGAACTCAATTATGCGCTCTTAAGCCTTAAAAATCTCGTTCTTACCCTTCTCGATTTTCGTGCGCAATCTGCGTATTTTCGAAAAGCTTTTATGTTGAAAGTTGATGAAAATAATAATTTTACCTTAAAAGTTAATTTTAGTTGACTTCGATCAATGTTATGGGTAAACGGACCCGGGTCTATATTTTGACAGTTCAAGTAGGTTCGTAATGAAATATGGGACCTGGGCGTATGCCCGGAATCGAATTCCGAGGTCCCTAGCTCGATATATGAATTTTTGTTAAAAAAATTGAAAGATTGAAAATCTAATGGTTTTAAGAATTTGATTAATGATTGATCTTGTTGGTATTAAGTCTGTAGTTTGGTTCCAGAGCCCGATATAGGTTCATTATGAAATTTAAGACTTGTCTGTCAAAATTTGGTGAAAAACAGAGTTAGTTTGACGTGATTCGTACGTTCAGTTATGAAAATAAATTTTTAAAACTTTCTTGAAAATTTCATTCGATTTGGTGATAAATTCGTAGTTCTAGGTGTTATTTTGGCGATTTGATCATAGAAGCGAGTTCGTATGATATTTTAGGACTTATGTGCATGTTTAGTTTGGAGCCTTGAGGACTCGGGTGAGTTTCAGATAGGCGACGGAAGGTTTGGGCTTAGAAAAATCTAGTGTGAGAGTGTTGTATTTGGTGTTTGGTATATAGTACTTTGCGATCACGTAATCACCTTTGCAATCGCGAAGGAGATCTAGGTTGGGGAGAAATTCTTCTCTACGCAAACACGGAGACTGGGTCGCGAATGCGGAGAGATTGGGGCCTCAACCTTTGCGATCGCGACCGGCTCAACGCGAACGCCTAGCATTTGGAACCTGGGGAGGGGCGGGGGTTAGTCGCTCTTTATCGCGAACGCGACCAAGGACTCACGAATGCGAATGGCATGGGGCATAGCCTTTGTGACGCGATGGGAGTTTTGCGATCGCGTAAGTGTCTAAGACGCAACCATTCGCGAACACGACAGTGTTCACGCGATCGCGATGAACACTATCGCCCAGCTATTAAAAATTGACCACAAAACGGGAATTTGGCCATTCTTTCAAGTTTTTTTAAACTAAGAGACCTAGAGGCGATTCTTCCACAAGAGTTTCATCCCCAAATTTTTGGTAAGTGATTCTAACCTACTTTCTTTCAATTACCCAATATATTTCATGAGTTTTAAACCTCTAATCTAGAGTGTTCATGGTAGAATTATGGGGCTTTGGTTAGAAATTAGGGATTTGGGAAATTGGGGATTTAGACCTCGAATTGCGGTCGGATTCCAAAACTAATTATATATCCGAGCTGAGGGGTGAATGGGTGAATAGATTTTCGTCCAAACCTCGAGTTTTGACCAAGCGGGCTCGGAGTCAATTTTTTACTTTTTGGGGGAAAGTTTGAGAAATCTAAATTTATGCATTGTAGTTGATTCCTTTAGCAATAATTGATGTTATTGAGTTAATTATGGCTATATACGAGTGGTTCGGAGGTGAATACTAGAGAAAAGGCGGTAATTGAGCTTTGAGTTGGCCGTTGGAGCAAGGTAAGTGTTGTGGTTAACCTTGACTTGACAGATTAAGTCTTATTTGCCTATTTGCTACGTGTTTGCATGTTGAGTATAACGTATAGGTGAGGTGATGAGTACCTATGCGTAGTTGTTGAGTCATAACATGCTAGTGAGTCTTATTCATAAAATTGTAGCTTTCCGTGATCATATTATCCATGCTTAGACTAGTTTATTATTATGTTGATCATTCTTATCATATGTACGGATTTGGTATTGATTGAGTATTGACTCAAAGTCGAGGTTGATATTGTGGAGCCAAATATTAAAGTAAGACTTGTTGTTATCATTTCTATCTCCCTATTATTATTGTTCCTTATTTTGGTGAGGGAGAGTGTTAATCTACGAAGAGTGATGTCGTGCCATATTTTGTGAGTGTTAATGCACGAAGGGTGATGCCGTGCCATGTTATGAGAGAGTTAAAAATACGAAGGGTAATGCCGTGCTATGTTATGAGAGAGTTAAAAACACGAAGGGTGATGTCGTGCGTTTCTATTGATTATCTAGTGAGGTTGAAATTAAAAGCACGAAGGGTGATGCCGTGCATTTTCCGTTACTATGTTTACTTGTTATTACTAGTTCAAGGTGTAATAGCTGCTCAAGTTTCTTTACTGTTGTGATTCTTTATCTTGTAATTCCCTCAGCATATCCCCCTCCCAATATTACTTGTCTCCATCTTATTTGTCGTTATTTTGTACATATTTTGTTAAACTGCACACAGTTATTATGTATGTGTCTTGTCCTAGCCTCGTCACTACGTCACTAAGGTTAGGCTCGACATTTACCAGTACATGGGGTCGGTTGTATTGATACTACACTACACTTTTGTGCAGATTTTGGTACTGGCCTGAGTTGACCCCGAGTTTAGCAGCTGGACTTGATCGATAGGAGACCAAGGTAGATCTGTTGGCGTCCGCAGACCCTGGAGTCTCTTCCTAGACTTGTTATTTTACTGTTTCTTTTCTTTAAGAACACTGCATTATCTTTCAGACTCTGTTTGTAGTAAATCATAGTAGCTCGTGAGTTGTGACTCCAGATCCTAAATGTTTTAGTTATTTTGGGTTGTATAATGTTCCGCAGACTCTGTTTAGCTTATGTTTTGCTTAATTAAGTTCTGTTATTAAAAATTGGCTGCAGTTGATATTGTGAATTCTCTAACGTTGGTTTGCCTAACAAGTGAAATGTTATGCCCTATCACGATTCGGAAAGTGGAAATTCCGAGTCGTGACATTTAAAACTGTTTACATAATAACAAAATAATTTTTGTTCTAAAAAATAGTTTTATTCTTTGTAACACACTATATGAATACTTGAAGAATTTTAGAACTAGATCAAAGTAAGCTAATTTATTTATTTTGAAATAAATAATCGAGACTACTGATTTATTCCTGAAATTATTGAGCAAACGAATAAAAAACTGACAAAGGTGTCAGGCTGTGTCAGTGAACCTCAGTAAGAAGCAAGCTGAGAAAGAGTCGTTAGAGTGTACAATTGGACTTATTCGGTTTGAGGGATAAGAATGTTTAATCTTGAATTATATAGTAGTAATATTTAATTTTCTATATTAAAGTTCTGTAAAACTTTACATCTATATTATTATAAAAATATAAATTTTAAAATATTAAGTGTTGAACGATTAAAATATTCTTAAAATATTGACAGACTTTTATATCCTTTAAAAGCTAAATTAGTTTAAAAAATATTATTCCTAGAAGATGAAATTTTAATTACAAATCATGTCATACTAATTTTACTTGGATAATAACATTGGATAAAGAATTTGTGCTTCCTTCGAAGTCCGACTAATTCGAACAAAACGCACATTAAGAAATACAAGCCTAATTAGTCACAAAATCCCTATGACGTGCGTTAACCATTTCATTAGGTTCATCACTACTCCAGTTTGATTTACTATTTATTATATATACCTAATATGTGTTAAAAAGCAAAAAAAAAATAAAAAAAAATGATTGGATATCGAGATTCTAGAAATTAATTTCATTGTTCACAAAGAGCATAAGAAGTAAAGCCACATTTCTGAAAAAACTATATACGTATTATGTAGGCTGAAATAATGAATTTTTTGAGCAACATAAACAAAATAATCCAATCCTTTACTGTTACAAATGTATGTTGGGTTTTAAAGTTATTATTAAGTATAAAATTAAATAAAGAAAAGAAAATTTGGTCTGGGAAATACTTTTATTGTTAAATGAAAATACAAGTTATGAAATATATGACGAAATAAGCTATTTAAGCTGGCAGAAATAAATTTATCAAGCAATTGAAGGGGGCGTCGATTATGCATAACTCATGATCAGGGGCGGATGTAAAGAATGGAATACGGGTTCCGGTAAACTCAGTAATTCTTGCGTAAACCTTGTATTTATATTAAAAAATTTACTAAATATTTGTAAATATCTAATTGTGAATCCAGTTATTATTGCATATTAATTTGAAATTACGGTAGGAATCCTTAAGTCTCAAATTCTAGATCCGCCTCTGCTCATGAAAAGCCAATATGTTTTCGAGCACGCGCTTTCAAAATTCAGCTTCTAACTTCAAAAGAGAAGGAAATATATTTGGTAAGATATTACGGCATTGCACATATATCTAAGGTTAAAAACGGATACTATGATTTAACTAAATCGATTATTTTCGTAGATTCAACTGGTATCTTATCATTTTGAATTCAAGTACTACCTTAATGGAATAACATTAATTTTCACCATTTAAAAAGTTATTGCATTTTATCCATATAAATTGCTTTACATCAGTTCTTTATTCTTGTATATAATCTTTTGATAAATTTGATTTATTGAACTGAAAATTTACGTGCAACACACGTATATAAAGACTAGTTATTAATATAATAGCTAATATAGCTTTTAGTTTCGGTATTAAACTCTGCATGAAAAACCGCACATATTGCTAGTAGTGGAATAATTAAGCAAACATTAAAGAAATATTTTACGGTCAAACCTCTCCGTAAAGGTCTCGTTCATTCCGATATTTTTTGACTGTTATATTGAAGTATTGTTATAGAGGACATATATTATAACATAATATATAAATTAATTCCGAAAAAAACTTAACTTTTATAGCGAATGACTATTATATAGGGATGTTGTTATATAGAGATCTGACTGTATATGAAGATATAATGTAAAATAAGGGTCGTTTGATATAGTGGTGGGATATCCTATGAGATTAATTCTACTATTTTAGTGTAAAAATTAACTGATTAGTTAACACATATGGTCAAACATGAGATAAATACAATTTTAATTCTATCTTGATATTGTTATCGCTATCTCATATACCAAACAAACCCTAAAAGTATATAAATAAGAGGGTATCTAAAGATAAATGATTTGTTAAGTAGACTATACAAAGCAATTACTGTATCATTATTCATCATATAATAATTATGCCTATAATTTATCGGATAACAATTATATTATTTACACAAACATAATAATTCATGTATTATAAATCATACATAATCTTTGTATACCGTAAACCCAACAATCCTTAGAGTAAAGAACTCTTTGCCTGGATTATATGTTAGATACTGTCATCACATCACAAATTATAAATTTACTTTAAATAAATTATAATTGTCTTTTAGTCTCTCTCTTTAAACAAAACATTTCTTTTAATTTTTTCCTCTTTTAGTTTCTTTTTGGTGCTTTTTTTAATCTGATGACACTGACAAAGCCCCATTTCTTGAAGTTGGACCAGTGGCCACTGGTTGAAAAAAGTCACATGATGGCTTGACATAAAAAATAAAAATAAAAATTAAAAAAAAAACATGTGAAACTACTCATTCTTTGGCCCATAAATTCCCCTCTTTATTTTTTCTTTTCTATTTCTTTATTCTTCATCCAAAAATAGAAATTAAGGTCGATCTCCTAACAGCTTGTTTGGATGGTTTTTACTTATTGTATTACTATATTGTATTATTATTTTAAATATAATATTTAATTTGATTTTTACTTAAATTTTATTATATATTATTAAAAGAAAAATGTCACTTTATGGAACAACGAATTTGGTGTGGTGGCGTCGTTACCTTGCTTTTTTCTCTCATTTTGCCCTTCTTTATTATTAAATAATTATATTTTATCCTTTACCCTACTTTTTATATAATAATTATAGTCCGTACCCTATTTATTCTTAGTAATATTGCAAGTTTATTCTTCATATTATTGGTTTGACATCATGAAACAACGACAAATGATACAATTTATCCAAATATTATATTCATCAAACAAGTACAATACGATACATTATGAAACGACATGTAACATCAATCCAAACAAGTTATAAAACTTATTGACTCTGACTAATGTAAATTTGCGTCGAGTAAGCTTACGTAGAGATAAAACACAACTTATTCGATGGTTCTTCATCTCGGATTCGAGTCTAAGATTCCGGTTAAAAGTGAGGAAATCTCAACCTGTGAGTTGCATCGCCTAATTAATTGCATAAAAACACACATTAACACATTGAATAATGTTTGGTAGCAAAGCAATATATGTACAAATTAATTGAATTAGGTACATTGGATAGCACTCAATTCTTAGGTCAAGAATAGCAAATTTTCAACCATGAAAACCATCTAATCACGTGTTATAAGAATTTAAGTACCAATTCTCCACGTATTGTTCAATGTCCAAAACTAAGAAAGGGCCACAGAGTTAGGAGATCATTTCGTCAATATTCAACAAAATGGACACCGAAAGTCCTCACTGAATTCTGAATTTTAAGTTCATAGGGTTTTGCACCATTCTCACGTTAATATTCCCTTCGGTCTAAAATAAGTATTTTTTGGTTAGTTTTACACATATTAATTTCTTTTCCTTCTTTTAGCATTAATTAGCAATGAAATTGGCTCTATTAACCTTTACTACCTCTTCAGATAAATACTCCTAACACATACTCCAACATTAATTACTTCAAGGGCAACAATAACAACAACGACCCAGTAAAATCCCACTAGTGGGGTCTGGGGAGGGTAGTGTGTACGTAGACCTTACACCTACCCCGCGGGGGTAGAGAAGTTATTTCCGAAAGATCCTCAGCTCAAGAAGACAAAAGAAGAAAAGAGGCAATCTATCAGTATCTTCAATAGAAACCATAAAACAAAGAACAACATCACCAGAACCAGAAAATAAGTGAAAAGCAAAACAATAACCAGTAGATAAAGCACATCAAAGAGGAACCAAAAAGTAGTGCGGATTCAACATAAAACACTAACAGTCAAAGATCAAGTCCTAACAGACTAGCCTCACTCTGCGGCGCCATAGAGAAATTCTCAACTACCTCCTAACCTACAACCTTAATGCTCAATCTCCACAACTTCCTGTCTAGGGCCATGTCCTCGGTAATCTGAAGCCTCACCATGTCCTGTCTGATCAGCTCTCTCCAATACTTCTTACTTCTTAGGTCGTTCTCTACCTCTCCTCATACCTACCAAAGCCAACCGCTCACACCTCCTCACCGGCGCATCTGGGCTTCTCCTCTGGACGTGCCCAAACCATCTAAGTCTTGCTTCCCTCAACTTGTCATCCATGGGGGCGACACCCACCTTCTCCCGAACAACTTCATTCTTAATCTTATCCATCTTGGTGTGCACGCACATCCACCTCAACACCCTCATTTCAGCTACTTTCATCTTTTGGATATGAGAGTTCTTGACTGGCCAGCACTTAGCCCCATACAACATGGTCGGTCTAACCACCGCTCTATAAAATTTACCTTTGAGAATCTGAGGCACTTTCTTGTCACACAGGACTCCAGACGCTAACATCCACTTCATTCACCCAACTTTTATACGATGTGTGACATCCTCGCCGATCTCCCCATCCCCCGGAATAACCGACCCAAGGTACTTGAAACTATCCTTCTTAGGGATGACTTGTGAATCAAGCCTCACGTCCAATCCCGCTTCCGTCGGCTCAGCACTGAACTTGCACTCTAAGTACTCCGTCTTAGTCCTGCTCAACTTGAAACCCTTAGACTCAAGGGTCTGTCTCCAAACCTCTAGCCTCTCTTTGACACCGCCTCGCGTCTCATCAATCAGCACTATGTCATCAGCAACTAACATACACCATGACACCTCCCCTTAAATATGGTGTGTCAGTGCATCCATTACCAGGGAAAAAAGAAATGGGTTGAGCGCAGACCCTTGGTGTAATCCCATAACAACCGAAAAATGCTCCGAGTCGCCTCCCACTGTCCTGACCCGAGTCTTAGCTCCATTATACATGTCCTTAATCACCCTAATGCAAGCAACCGACACACTTATTTTGGATCGGAGAGAGTATAAGGTACTAATCAGACTAATAAATTGAGTTTCGAGCTAAATATTCATATACATTTAATAAATTTTTGTAATACAAATATAAAATCTAAACAAAAGTTAGTAACTATACCTGAATTCGTAGCCCGTGCACTAAAAACAAAAAGATACAAAGGGAAGTTTCAAATTGGTATATCACTTCTAGAAAAAGATATACCTAAAAAGTGATAAATTTCGAAAGTTCTCAAAGCAAAAGGCCAAAAGCCCTTAATTACGCATTTCAAATCGTAATTCTAGCCGAGGCTCATGGTCATGTTCCTTGTGTATTTGAGAAGGGAAAACTCTCAATATTTCCTTACAATATGAGAGTGATTTTAAATTATCGCCAAAGTTGAGGGGTAAATTTAAACTTTTTTCTAGAATAATTTTGATATGTGAAATACACTCCTTTCGTACTAGAGCTCCATTAGTGTCAAAGATAAATACGAGATAATTTACTAACAACAAAGATAAAAATGAATCAAAAGTGTTAAAGAAAATAAAATTGAACAATTTCCGGGTAGAGATTTTTACGTTGTAGAGCCATTAGTAAGCAAATATTTATAAATATAATACCACTTTTGTTTTATTTCATATATAGCACATTCATTTACATATATAGCATATCTCAAAATTGATACGTTACCACCAGTCTTTATTTTTTTAAACTGACCCATGATTCAAGGGAAGATGTATTAGAGATTAAATGTCTCCATATTCCATCAAATTTCCAAAATTATAGTGATTATTTTTCCACTAATCTGTCCATCATCACGAATCCAAAATCTTACTCTTTTCGTTCTTTCTCTCCTCAGGTAAGGCAAAATCATACCCAAAACTCTTTCCTTTTCCCTTATAGTAAACTGCAAATTCAATGGAAAAGAATAAGGTGAAACTCATTAAGATTGTTGATTCCATCTCTGAAATCGAGAAGGAATAGAAGAAAAAAATAATTCACTAAATATAAGACGTATATATCAATTTTCTTTGTATACTAATGTGTAATATACATGGTATAATTTTATTGAGTTATAAATGTCTCGTATAATATTTTCTTTAGAGAAATACTATGTATTATAATGCTATTAAGGTATAACATTATATATAACTAGTATAATGATATTTCGAGAAATACTAATGTAATAGTATACCTTTAATCTTTTTAATAAGAAAGTACTCCATGGTATAATAATGATTTAAAATTACATTATTTTTAATGTATATATACCTCAAATATACAATACATTTTTCACGAAACATATGTATTTTATTTTTTCAAAATATAAAGATGTATACTTTTGCTAAAGTTTATGTTTTATAAAAAGTAGTAGTAAAAAGATCCTTGAATGTATAATAGGAAAAGATATTATCATTTAAATATGTTAAGGATTGGTTTCAAGAGAAAATATAGAAAAAATATTAAAAGGCACTAGGAACGTTTTTATTAAGAAAATAAATGCATTAGGTACGTGATTATAGGTACATGATTTAAAGATATGCTAGAAATATAATTATTTAGTTGCCATGTATGTAAAATAACTACTGCTGCTATGTTTATGGAATTTTTTCTTAAATTTTGCCTATTTATGTTTTTAGCTCTATGATTTCCAACCAGCCCAATCTCTCTTCGGCTTCTTGTCTCCTTTTAGTAGTGGACCTTCAAATGACATAACATGGACTAAAGGCTTCAGGTCCATTTGCCCAATTGAAGAATTAACCTAAACAACCGCCCACACAATCGTTTAAATTAAAAATAGCCAATGAATATATATATATATATATATATATATATATATATATATATATATATAAATTATGTATAATTATTATAGTATATCGGCTAAAAAAAATAAATAATAAATCAAGCTAGCCATTTATGTAAAGATCCCTTCCTAGCTTAGGGTGATTTGCAAAAATAGGATATTTCGGGTGCCACTCGTTATTTTTTTTGACCCCGTTTGTCACATAGGGAAAATTAGAAGTTTAATAAATATCGCCCCTCACGAGCCAGCAACAATTTTATTTTTGACCTTAAAGGTTTGTCCCTGGGGCAATCGGAGATAAAAAAAATTAAGACCATCCTACAATGGAAATGACACCAGGTAGCCACTTTTAAGCATGTTATTTTAAATATATCCACAATTATAATTTTTTTAAAGACGAGCTAATTTGCTTAATCTTCAGGAAATGACGTCCTGGAGTTTAAATCTCAAAGTTCAAACTTCGGGATATCGGATCCTAAAGTTCGAAAATTATGTCTAGAAATTCGAATCCTATGTTCTAAATTTCAAGTTAGCAGCTTAAAAATTTAGAACCCTAAATCATGAACTTCAAATTAGTAGCTCAAGTATTTAGGATAGAAAAATTCAGAATATTTAATACTGAAATTTGAGTGAATTGACTAATCTTTAAATAAATTATAATTTATGGATATATTTTAAATAGTAGTCTCTTCCATCTATTTTCTGATTCTTATGTCTAGTATTATCTTTTTAGCTTTTGTTGTTGTTACTAATGTATTATTACTGATTTTTTACTACTACGGGGTAGGGTAAGGTCTACTCCAAACTAACCTCTCCGGACTCCGCTTAGAAGACTCTAGTGGGTTGTTACTGTGGTTGTATTTTAAATAGCAGACTTAAAGTGGCTATTAGTGCACTAAACAAACACCTGAAGGCTGAAAACCTCGACAGCTCAAGAAGGAACACAGCTTATTGGAAGGACAAAGCAAAAAATTTCAAGCTTCCAAATGCTACGTTCAAATGGATTCTTTGTAAATTATCAAACCCTAGTTTCTAGAATGATCATTTCACGCCACTCTTGCAGCAAATTATTCATTGGAGGTCTCTCTTACTTCTTTTTTTAATAATACTGTGTTTAGAATCTATTATTGAATTGTTTTTCTGATTTTCTATGATTCTGTTCTTTGCTTATATCATGATTAACATTCATGTTTCTATAGGAGTGTTATATTGTTAAGGGAAAAGGTTCAAATTTGGTACTGTTAGAAATCGGAGGCGGAGCCACGATTTGAAGGTTATGAGCTTGAAGTTCTAATCCTTTAAGTTACTGGCATCTAAATTAATAATTAGTACATATTTAATGAATTTCATAAGATAAATACAAGGTTTGGATCAAAGGTACTGGGTTCGGCCAAACCTGTAGCTGATAGGGTATAAAATGAAAAGGTCGAAAACAATTTCTGACTATGGTATAAAATTACACTCAGTTTGGAGCTTCATCAGGGGTCAAGGGCAAAACCGGGACTGTTTCCTAGCGGCAGGGTAATATTAATCCAAAAGTTTAAAGATGATAAAATTGCTCAATTTGGTTGACCATTTTCACTAGTTATAATTTTTATTTCTCAAATTTAACTTGATTGTCATGTATTACCTTTTCTTGTAATACTACTATTGCCAATAAATTCGAATTTTTGCGTCTTATTTCCATATCAATCAACTATGCCTCAATGCTAAACTAGTTGGGGTCGGTGATATTAGTCCTCGATATCCATTCGACTTATATTTTGGTCTATTTCTTTCCGATAGTGTTAAATATGTCGTCTTTTGATGCAAATTATGGATTCTCTAAAACTAGAGGTTCTTTATACGATTATGACTGTTATTACGGATATGTATTAGGGAAAAAATAAAATGGGTTATGTATAAACCGCTGAATCCTCTTGAGATAAGGAAAAATACTAGTAGACTCCCAAAGGGGTTCAAAAATTGCTTTAGATTACAAGTTCAAATCTCAAATGTGAGAATCTATTTTTTTTGAATCCCTGTGTATAAATTCTTGGCTCCGCCACTAGAACTGATTGCAGCCTTTCTCCTTTATTAGGACTTGGGAGTAGTTATGCGAAGCTCACGCAGGTAGACTTCATCATTTTTGCATCTTGACATTTCCAAAAGAATGTTTTTTGAACAGTTGGGTGAGCTTTAATGCTGCAATATTTCTAATGGGATAGGAATGTCGTATTGAAAAATGAAAGTTGATATCAATAATTAGCTCCCTCTTTTGTTAAATTAGGATTTGAGTTTAAATGGAGTAACATGGTTAGTAAGGATTCATATAGCCGACCCCAACTTGTTTGGGACTGAGGCATAAGTGTTGTAGGATTTGAAGTTCCCTGCTATTGTATGTTGTCAGTGCAGAGATTGTCCTGTGATTTTCTAAAGGATTTGTGCTTAGAAGAGTCCCTTTTTTGACTACCAAATACATGCGAAGATAAATATTGCTTCTCGTGTCTCGCTGTGCTTAGTTGATTTCTTCCTGAATGTTGATGTAATAATTTCATTCTTGAAAAATCACTGATCTTTTCATGTTAAAGATTTTCACTCTTACAAAGTTTTATGCGAGTGAAATAAAAGACTCTGGCAGTTTCTTGTCTCTTGTTTGTAGAGTAGGTTGCAGTAATATTATCCAGAGTGTTCTAATTTCTGCAGCAATATGCAAATTCTCTTAATGGTTTTTAAAGTTGGGTTTTAGTTTAATGATCATGAAATCCGCTGTTTCAATTTTGAGGTTCGGATACAATGAGTCCGGCCATCTACCTTTCTCCTCTTAAATACCAGACTTGGTTAAACAACTAGTTTCAAACTTGTGGCGTGCGCCTACCATATGTCCAATGGTGTACTACCTTTACCAATGAACCAAAACCCTGGATCGTGTTAAAGTTAGGTTCTTTCTCTGGTAACTAAATATGAAAGACATAATTTGCTTCGAAGGGAAAATATGGGTGGGGGTGGGAGGGGGTCAGCCAATGACATGACAGAGAGTGCTCCTTGGATGACAATTGCATTTTATATTGCTAAGTGAGCAAAAGCATAACCAAGATTAAGCGCTAATGATGGATTAGCTGTCACATGTTTGCACATGGTTATTTCCCATCAAAGTTTATGCTGTTGGATGATGGTCTTGCAGTTGTTCACTTCTATGAGTTGAGATAGTATGTGCATTCCAAAGTGTTTTACAGTATATAAGGAACCCAAAGACCAGATTTTTTTTATTACATTTATGATCAAATCCAGATGAACACCTTATTGTCATATCTAAAAAAAAGAATGTTAATGTCAAGGAGAAATTTTCTTGGATCAATGTTAATATGATATCTTTATTCAAAATGAGTCAGTTTGAGTCAATAACCCATCTTTTTATGACATCTGATTTCTTTCAGGGCTTTGTTATGATACCAATGAACCTGTTCTCAAACAGGCTTTTGAGCAACATGGTGAGATAATTGAAGGTAATTACCGGATGACAATAGTTCTGTTTGTTATTGTGACTTGGTTTTGTCTGGAACTATAAGCTTATCCACTTTCAGTGAAAGTAATATGTGATCATAGAAGTGGAAAGTCCAAAGGATATGGGTTCGTAAAGTTCACTTCTGAAACTGCAGCTAGCAAGGCTTTGAAGGAAATGGATGGTCAGGTAAGTGCAGAATAGCATAAGTTCTACTTCTATTCTTATATTTGCTCTTACAGTTTTGTTTATTATGCTTCTCAGTTATTGGATGGCAGAAATATTCGTATCAGTTATGCCCACAAAGAATGACATTGAGGTTTCCAAATCTCATCTTTCCTCGTATGTCTCCACTTTTTGTCATATTTGTTTATTGCTTACTCTTACACAAGCATAGATCTTTTAATTAAAAGAAGTTACTGAATGCTCTGCTGATTGTGTTCTTCCTGAGAATTTTCCATATCATGATATCGTGATCTTGATGTACACTTGCCTATGTCTTCAGTGCAATATTGAATACCTTCAGCTATGTTCTTTAATACTCTGTTTAAAGCAAGTACAATCACCCTAAGAATTCTTAAATGACTTGAAAATAAGTAAGGTTTCATTTTGTGACATAGGTGTGTGCAAGAACTAGCGATTTCAGCCGTGAAAGTTGGTACTGAAGATACTTGTTGAAGATTCTTCAAGATTAGTCTTGATTCTTGAGTTTGGTCAAGGGAGAAACAGCTACTGAAAAGGTCCTATGCCATGATTTTTCATCGCGTGTCAGGTTCAAATCAAACTTTAATTGATCCATTTTCCTTTTCCCTTGTACTATGAAGATTCATGTTTTGTGTAGGGCTCAGGATTGTTAAGGAATTAATTTTACAGCTGTTACAAGGGAACTATGATTGTGTTAGCTTGAGATTTTTTAGGGAGAAAAGCTCTTCTATCAATAATATATAGAGCTATTCCACTTGCTCAAAGCTCTGAAGGGAATCGATAGAATTATTTCATTTGCATCACTTTGATTGGATTTGGAGAAGTCCAGATCATATTAAAGGTAAATGCTGCCTTCTGTATTTGCACCTTGTTTTAAAAAGACCAATTCTTTGACATTTGACCCCTTGTCCCTGGCTAATATTTTGCATTATTTTGCAAATTTTCCTTCTCAGAGTTTTATCAAATGCTACGATGGAACTATTTCGGTTTGTAATACTACCATATCTTCCAACCCATGATAGGTCAAAACAATATGAAAAGGAAGATCTTTCACAAAATTTGTGCAAAAATAATACTCGGTGATGAAATTAGGAGAAACTAATTCCTTTCGCGTAATGAAGATATACTATGAAGTGAGGTGAGGAAACAGCAGACTTTGCATCCAGTTAAACATGATGAACACAGAAGCAGCAAGCTATTTATTCCATAGCCTTTAGCATAGTAAACATATTGGCATACTTCATTGCTAGAGTCATAAATTTCTACCTACTAGCTTTGTAGCATAGGAGGTCACGAGTTCGAGGCGTGGAAACAACCTCTTGCAGAAATGCAAGGTAAGGTTGTGTATGATAGATCCTTGTAGTCTGGCCTTTCCCTGACCCCGCGCATAGTGGGTGCTTAGTGCACTGAGCTGCCCTTTTTTAGCTTTGTGGCCTACAAACTTTGAAACAATCAAATCTTTCACTTGTATCTTTTTGTGCAAAGATAGGTGACAAACTTGATAGATAACAGTGGATTATACATGCTATCACAAAAACTTGTACATAGATTTTACGCCGAGTCTGTTTTAGTACAACAACAACTATGGCTCGGTCCAGCTAGCATAAAAGTAGCCAATTTATGAAGAATCCTCGCGATCCTTGCCCCTAATCTTCCGGAAATGAAAGAAAAAGAAAAAAGAAGAACAAAATAAAACAAACTTAAAGGGTGTAGAGAAAGAATTGAAAAGAAGAATAGAGATGGATGATTGAACATTTACAGCTTTAAAAGAACCTAAGAAAACAACAACAATGTAGTATCGTGAAGAAACTTGAGATTAGCTATCATATTATCAGTATAATTAGCTAACCTTCAATTACTAGAAAGAGATTTTGAGAAATGAGAACTTGTTTGGAGCCTCAGATCTTAACTTTGCCAAATCTTGTATTGTGATAAAATACAACTAAGGAAGTATTTTCTCAAGACTAAAATACTCTTTTCCAAGAATATAATTAGGTTTAAAGCATGATGTCAATGTATTAGAGAAGTTAGATAGTTGGATCTGTTGCCTTTGTGTACCAAAAGACTTTGTTGCTCGGATCCTCAAAAAATGCAGCCGCACCCGTGTCGGATGCTCCCAAAGTGCATAACTTTTGAAGGACTGGACATACATCCGGCTGCATTTTTGGATAAGTCATGAACAAGAAACGAGAGAAACATTCTAAATAAATAAAAGAGGAGGTAAGAGTTGACTAAAAACCTGACAACAATTGCCTCCAAATGCTCGTGGACGATTGATGGACCATAGGGAAGGTTACTTAAGACTTAAAACTCAGCAACAACCCACTAAAAAAAAAAGCAGAAGAGAGAAAAAGATTATCTTTTCTTTTATAAGCTGTAAAATGGAAGTGGGATAAAAAGTAAAAAACCTGGAGAAAAAGTAAAATATTACATTTGTGTTTTAATATTTTACTTAAAAAATTCAAATAATATTTCCAAATAAATGTAGTCAGTTAATTACTTACAATATTTGAATTTAGTACTTACAAATACTCATACTTATGCCTGGCCCAAATGAGGAGTGCAATGATCAACTGACAAATGAGCATCAATCTTCACTTCCATATGATTTTAAAAATTTTCAATTTAGTATTCAATTTCTTAAAATACTATATGTCTATATCAAAACAAGTTTGATGAATTAAGGAAAACCTCATCCAAGCTAGTTTGCATACTTGTACAATTAGCACATAGTCTCCTGTTTATGTGATGTTTTCTTGATGAATAGTATTAGTATCATGATTTGAGAGGTGATCGGGACAAATTTATGTTTAACGTTACTTTTCTGGATATTGAAATTTTATCGAAGCATATATATAGTACATGTCCAACTTGTCCTATGAGGAAGCTGCATTGATGCTGATGTTTCACTTGCAACTAGCCAGCTAGAATTGTTGCAATAATTGCTGAAATGATACTTAAAGTGCATAAGAATCCAAATTGGGTAATGAATTTACCTCCTAGATTATGACATCGCCGGGGCTTTGGTTCAGTGATAAGGGCGCAACACTTAGTGTGAGATAACCGCATGTTACGAGTTCAAACTCGGCAACTAACAAAACCTGGTATTTAAGTCAGCACGCAAAGGGTCGGGGTCATACTCCCCGAGTTTTGACTTATGAGAAGAACTGGGATTTAGCCAGATAACTCGAATTTTTTGGTTACCAAAAAACATCAACAACCCACAGTAAAATCCCACACGTGAGATCTGGGGAGGGTAGTGTATACGCAGACCTTACCTCTAGCCCGAGGGGGTAGAGAGGCTGTTTCCGACAGACCCTCGGCTCAAGAAGAGAAGAGATAATATATCAGTACCATCAACAAAAAATCATAGAAAAAGAAAAATCAAGACCGATGATTAGTCTTTGTGGTCAATGTTGGACAGACGAAGTTGGGGAAGGCCAGGATGTCCGTAGCCTGGTTGTTGTGCTTACTTATCTGAATGGGATGTTGTAGGGGGAAACAACATGGGACAAGTGGAGAATCAAGTTGAGGATGTCCTTGTCTTAAGACAGATAAAATGAATCTATCATTTTATCTGATAAGAGGAGCTTGAGACAAGAAAAAGAATCATTTTCACACATAATATTGTCTAACATTTTCTAAGAACTGTTCTACAAGTTGTTCCTCTGTTGCTTCCTTTTTGTTTTTTCCATTTGGAACTTCTTCTAACTTCTTTTTCCAACTTCTCATTTCAGATACTTGGCTGTAGAACCATTGTGTCACTTATCTGAGTTTGAACACAAATTATAAGATCTTGACCATTGATTTTAGACTAGTTTAGTTTCACATAAAAGATAACTGCATGAAAGTAATAAGTATATATACTAAATAAGAAGTTGAAGATCAATATAGGTGATCCCAACTAGAAATAAGTGCTCATTTGAAGACTCTTAGAGGGTGTTTGTCTCAGTTTAGTAGTTGGTCAAACTGACTTATACACACTTTTTAACTTGTCTACGCGTTTGGTAAACATCCAAAGTGCTTATAAGCCAAGTACTTATAAGCTAAAATTAATCATAAGTCATAAGCTGATCACCCCCAACTTATGACTTTTCAGCATATAAGCACTTTTAGTTTTGACCATCACTTTTACTAGTTTATCCTTAATAATATTTTCTAATTCACAAAATACTTTTCTCAAAATAAATTTCTTGACTTTCTCTTCATTCCATATTCGTTAATTCTTTTCTTTACAAAGAAATTTTTTAATTTATAATCTTTTGAAAAAAATTCTAATGTATTTCAGTCGTTTTAACAAAAAATAGCTAATCTAACACTTTTTTATCAAACAAATCAACTGCTTATTATAAGTTTCAGCACTTATACCCAAACACATAAATACTTATTTTAAAAATCAGTTTCGGCACTTAAAAAAACTTTTCAGTACTTCAACCTTATCAGCTAATCCAAACGGCTCTTGGTATGTTAGAGATATAATCACTAGAGTATGTTAGAGAATCCCTAGTGTTAGATAAATCTTAAAGTACGAAGTATTTGAAATATTATGGACCCAATGAAACATTTATGATAATGAAGATTCATACATTCGACCACAACTAGCTTGGGTATTGAGGCTTAGTTGTTGTTGTTAATGTAGTAACTTGGAAATAAGGCAGATGACATGCTAAAATAGGTTTAAAATACAGTAACAATATAAAAATTCTTTACATCATATAGATTAAATCCTTTTAGATAGTAAGACTTTATTGCACAATGAAAACCATTGAAATGGGGAGAGTCAAGTGATCTAGGATTGATCAAATTTCCCTTGTTATGTGAGAAATGAATGAATCCAACTCCATGTTCTTAATACCACCTGCTGCCACTGATATTTTAAGATCTGCACTCAAATCCATTGCTCTGCTCCTCATTTCTTCTCCTTCTTTAGACATCATTAATTTTTCCACTGCTGCCTGCACCATGGCAGATGTTACCACCTCGTGCCTACGAGTCCAATCCTTAACGACTATGCCAACTTTTAAAATCTTCGTTACCAATATAGTATTTCGGGGTTGATCAGAATGCATTGGCCATGCTGCTATTGGCACGCCCATGGAAATGCTCTCCATGCACGAATTCCATCCACAGTGACTCATAAAACCACCAACGGAAGAATGTGCCAATATTTCTAATTGTGGCGCCCAATCCCTTAACACAACTCCCTTTTCTTTAACTCTCTCTTCGAACCCTTTTGGTAGTTCAATCTTTCTTGATTGATCTTTCATGAAAACATTCCCTTTATCGGCATCTCTTAGTACCCAAACGAACTTCTGCTCGCTCTTCTCCAATCCAATTGCCATCTCCTTGATCTGTTCATCTGAAAACGAAGTTGTCGTGCCAAAAGACACGAAGATCACGGAGTTTTGTCCTTGTTTGTCTAGCCAACTTATACATTTATGTCGTTTGGTACTACCTTTGGTCCCATGTTGTACTAAAACAGGATTGAATGGTCCAAGTGCCCACTGCTTTTTGTTATTACTTATCTGTTCCTTGGACAGCAAATCAAGAAAAGGACCTTCTATAACTTTGCATGTGTTGTAAATCCGTCCTGAATTGAACTTCAAGTAATCGTATTCATTTTTAATAAATTTCTCAAATTCAGGACTAAAACAATCTTCAAGTGAAGGAACATCTTTTAGCATATTAGCATCAATGTTAAAAGGCCTGCCCATATTCTCCCATATGAACAAGAACAATGTGAAAGCTGACACACTGTGGAAAGCATAGGCTTCTGCATTTGGTAAGTACACAAAATCTTGAACCACTGACCCCATTAGGGAGTCATGAATGATGATTACTCTCTGGCTTTTCGACGAGAGGACACGAAGAAGTTCGGCCACAGGCTTTCGTAGATGAGAAGTTGCCTCGAATGATGGTTGAAGATGGCTAGGAAATTTGATGGAAGCGTTCGGATTAGGAGGTGGAGAGATGAAAAATGGTGTTGAGAATTCATGAAAATGAATATTGACAATAGAAAAAGGATCATGAACTCTTAACTTAGCTTGATGAGTGTGTGTCTCGGTTGTAACATAATGAACTTTTATATTATAGGAAGCAATGAGTTTACATAGTTGAAGAAGTTGATTGAGATGTCCTTGTGCTGGAAAAGGGACTACAACTACTACAATATCATGATTTTCTTGGCCATGGTTTTGGAAATGGAGATTGGAGGCCATTGAAAAAAGTAATCTATGAATGTTTTATTTCAAAACTAGATGTGTGCTTTACATATATATACACAGAGAGATTGGAACTTTGGTGTTATTAGGGCCTATGTTTTGCTAGCAATTTGAAGACTAGCCGACGGCTATAGTTATAAAAATACTTACTCGTACCTGATGTTTATATTAAATTAATAAGTTTAACTTTAACAGTCTCAAAATAAAATTACAATATATATCACTTAATATAGGAACTTTGGTGTTATTAGGGTCAATGTTGTGCTAGCAACTTGTCACAGGTCATTCCATTTTATTGTGTGTTTGGAAGGCTAGTTGACGGCTGTAGTTAGAAAAATACTTGCTCGTACATGATGTTTATATTAAATTAATAAGTTTAATTTTAAGAGTCTCAAATTAAAGTGATATATATCACTTAATCATGATTAATCGATACCCCCTCCCGTCCTAGTTACTTATCACTTTAGTCTTTTGCACACATACTTTAAGAGGTATTTGACTGAATTGCCTTTATTTATTCTTAGAACTCTCAATTTTTGTTACTTCTTTAAAGAACAACTATTAGAGTAGAAAGGGCAAAATTGAAAAATATAATTAATTCTTTCTTGTTCTTTTTAAAATGATAATTATTTTAGAACAACTATTTTTAAAAGTGGATAGGATGGGATGGAGTACAAAATTTATATAGGAAACGTATGTATTACACTCATTGATTTGAGGAAAACAATGTTCAGTCCGATGTACAAAGTATCTCAAATTTATGCAAGATTCGAGAAATGGTCGCATCCCAACATGTGCAAGTAAGCCTCTTTTCCCTATGTCGCAGTGCAGACGATATTGGAACAGGGGTAACATGAATTTGTTTTTAATCCAAGAAACTGTTACATTAAGTTAACTAGGGGTGTACAAAGGAAACCGACAAACTGCACCAACCCAATAATCCGAGTCAAACCGAGAAAAAAAATCCGACCATGGTTTGGTGTTGGAAGAAAAAACCCGACCATAATTGGTTTGGTTTGGTTTTAAATAAAGAAAGTCAAACCGAAACCAAACCAACCCGACATTATATATATAGAAATTTTAGATTTATTTAATATATAAATATACTTATTATGATGTAATTTATAAATATTTCTTAAAAAGATTCATAATTACCTTTTAAGGTATTATTTCAAGGTTGGACTTAAAACTTGTAAATGTTTCAGTAAGTTTTATAGCCATTAACATTAGTAAATTAAATAATGCTGACAAAAGCCCAAACCAAAATCAAATCAATACTAATGCTAATAAAAGACATTCAATTCAATACTACGAACAAGAATGTATTGAATTTTTTTTTTTTTTGCAATAATTTAGATAAAAATGCATAACCTATTTTTATTTAGTGTTTAGTGATGTAATTAATAATCCCTTATTAGTCTACTTATTTTAGCATGATTTAGCACTTTTAGATTATGTTTATTTTTATTATGACTTTTTAATTAGGATATTCATATTACATAATTTTATTAATTTTATTGTTGAATATTTTAGGATAATGCCATGACATATCTCATATTTTGTACTTATTTTCTTGAAAAATACTTTATGTAGTTGTATCTTACTAGGATTAAAGATAAAATATTTTGAGCACAATTTATATATTTTGTTCTACGAAGATTTTACCGGGAAAAATAAATTCGAAAAAACCCGAATAACCCAAAAACCCGAGAAAAACCGAGAGCGAAAAATCCGAGTTTTATTGGTTTGGTTTGGTCTTTAGATTTAATAACCCGACACAATTGGTTTGGTTTGATAATTGTAAAATTCAAACCAACCCGATCTATGTACACCCCTAAAGTTAACCATGTGAATTTGCACCCAAAATAAATAAAAAAAAAAGTTAACCATATAAATTGATGGATATAATTGAGGAATAAAATGTAAAAATAGCACGGTATAGCCAGTTTTCGGACTGGTCATTCAAAAATAGCCAGCGTTTACCAAGTCAATAAAAAATAGCTACTATTTTGCCGCAACAGAGACCGGTCCAGCATAATATACTGGAGTCGGTGCACGTGTGTATGAACTCCAGCATGCTGGACCGGTATGCTTTGCTGGCTCCAGTATAACATATTGGAGACTGGAGCACCGGTGCTCCAAACTCCAGTATATTATGCTGGACCAGTATACTTGTTGGAACTTCAGTATATCATGCTGGAGTTCAAGTGTACTTGTGCTGGAATTCTATCATATTATGCTGGAGTTCCAGCATACTTATTCTGGAACTCCAGTATAATATGCTGGAGTTCAAGTATACTTATGCTAACTCCAGCATAATATACTGGCGTATTTTACGGGTTTTGAACGCTTAAATTTATCTTTACATAAAAAATATCTAAATTTTAATTTTTTTTGAAACTAGGCTATTTTTTAACGCCAATTGTAAATCTAACTATTTTTGATATCATCCAAATAAAATACTTGCAATCACACAAAAGTCTTAGGGCGTGACGCATGCCGTTAGTTGTACACTGCAAGGATTAAAATGTAGGGCAGGGGTTAGTTTGTCACATGGTCCTTATCTATTTTTATGAGTTGTTTGATAGGGACACTGTTTTAAAATGTAATATTGTTCCGTATTGTTTTTTTTTCCCTATTCTTTTATTAGTACTGTCGTATTATTTTATCAGTACTTTTGACATATTTTCTTTCTTTCTTCGAATCTGTTTTGGAATCGCTTTCTTTGAGCCGAGTATCTATCGAAAACAACCACTTTACCTCTATAATATAAGGATAAGATCTGAGTACACTAATCTATCCCCTTCAAATTCCACTTATGAAATTTTACTGCGGTCCTAGCTTAATTAGTCATGCTCCCAAGTTTTTTAACAATATTACGTAATACAATAATAACATATGTTGTTACTATTGTATTACGTAATATTGTTAAAAAATAACTTCGAATGCATGATTAATTAAGCTAGGACCGAATCTTTGGACGTTGGCAGAAATGGCGAAACATGTTGTTGTTATTATTGTATTGTGTAAAATATTGTTAAAAAATAACTTCGGAGGCATGATTCGCAAGATTAATTAAGCTAGGACCGCATCGTTGGGCGTTGGCAGAAATGACAAAACATGTTATTGTTATTATTGTATTACGTAATATTGTTAAAAAACAACTTCGGAGGCATGACTTGCATGATAATTAAGCTAGGTCCGCATGGATGGCAAAAATGGTGAGACAACCTATTGCTCATCTTAAAGTACGAGCTTTTCTATGGAGTTAGAACTAAGCTTTGAAGTTTATGAGTTGTAAATTTACTAAGAAAATCCATCTCTCATTTTTGTTATTGGATTTGTAATTAAATATTTATGCATATTAAATAATTTTTTTAATATAAATATAATATCTAAGCAAAATTGACTGGATTTAGCAATCACACCTAATGGGCTAGCTCCACCCCGTTTTCTACCTATGCGCAACATTCCACCCGTCGATATGTTGAATATACTCTCTTTGTATCGCGATCATTCTTTAATCCGTCAAATCACTGAAGTTAAAGGACAACTTGGCGCATAAAGTATCTCGCATTCCTATATGGTCCGGGGATGGGCAGCAATCCAAAGGTTATGACATAGACAGCCCATGCAAGTAAGGCTCGAACCTATAACTTGTAGATTATAAGAAAATAACTATTTCGCTCCAAAACCACCAAAGGCCTCTAATAAAAAAAAAGTTTAAACAAAGAGAAAAAAATGAGAATTTTCAAATCAGTGTGAGAATCCTACAATGTAGTGTAACTAAAAGAATAATAGACTTCAGCTACTACACATTGCAATTTGCAACTATAGTTTCAATTCAAATTAGATATGTTCAATTTTGTTTTTACATGATGGGCAGATGTAACAGCAATATAAAAAAATTGCGGCTTAAAGTTATCTATGACTAAGGAAGCATTTTTTTTATTTTTTTATATATTTTTTTTTAATATATATTTACAAATTGCAATTAGAAAACAAAAAGATAAAAAGTAATGTCGGTAAGGCCACAGAGTTCTTACCACTGTGGTCGGCAAGAGTTAAATAATAAAACTGCTAATTTGCTATTATCAGTCAGAAATTAATAAATAATAAGGTGAATTAGTCGAGCCTGTGACTACTGAATATACCTGATGATTAAATTAAAAAACATGGACAATAAAAGAATTCATATATTTGACTTTACTCAAATTCGATGCACAGCAGTATTTGTTATAGTAATATAATACTCCCTCCATTCTTTTTTACTCCTCCGATATACTAAAAATAACTTTTTTTTACGGTCTACTTTAGCAAATCATAAGAGAATTAACCATTACTTTTTTCAATTTTATCTATTATCAAGTAACTATTTTAGACTTATTGAAATACTAATAGTCAAATTTTCAATGCAATAATATGAAAAGTTAATTGTGATGACCCAAAAAGTCATCTTCTGTTTTAGAACCTAATTCTGACGCCTTAAAGTCCTCATTTATCTCTCATCGATTTGCGTGCGCAGTTTGGGCGTATTTCCGAAAGCCTTTATGTGAAAAATTGATGAAATAATTATTTTTGACCTAAAAAGTTAATTTTTTTTGACTTCGATCGACGTTTTGGGTAAACAGACCCGGATCCGTATTTTGACAGTCCCGGTAGGTCCGTAGTTATATATGGGCCCCGTGTAATATGCCCGAAATCGAATTCCGAGGTCCCTAGCCCGAGAAATAAATTTTTGATGAAAATTGTTAAACTGAAATTATAATGGTTTTGAAAAATTGGTTAATGTTTGATCTCGTTGTTATCGGGTGCGTATTTTGGTCTCGAAGCACGGCACAGGTCCGTTATGATATTTAACTTATGTCTGTGAAATTTGGTAAAAAACGGAACTGATTTGGCGTGATTCAGACCCTTGGTTGAGAAAATAGAGTTTTGAAACTTTCTTGAAAAAAATTCATGCAATTTGGTGCTAAATTCGTAGTTCTAGATGTTATTTTGGTAATTTGATCGCCCGAGCAAGTTCATACGATGTGTTAAGACTTGTGTGCATGTTGGTTTGGAGCCCTAAGGGCTCAGGTGAGTTTCAGATAGGCTATATGATGTCTAGACTTAGAGAAAGACCTGGTGTTGAATAGTTGCAGGAAATTTGCAGGTCTCAGATCTTAAGAGTGCAACCGTGGAGTGAAATTCGCGGACCACGGTAGAAGAATGCAGCCGTGGTGGTGGCTTCGTGGACGCGGTAGGGTAAGGCCTAGGTTTCATGGCCGCACCCATAATTTTGCGGACCGCTGTGGAGGTTCGCGGCCGCGCCCGAAATTTAGTGGACCGCGTAATAAGGATTAGAGGGTGCTATATAAACTGGACATTTCATTCATTTTTTACTTTTTCAAAACCCTAAAACATAAGAGGCGATTTTTCAAATATTTTTTCTTCCCCAAATCATAAGTAAGTGATTCTTAACTCATTTCTTTCACTCTTTCACTTCTTTTTACAAGATTTCGTACTAGAATCTAGGATTTTCATGTTGAAATTGAGAATTTTTGGGTAGAACTTAGGAATTTCAAATTTGGAAATTTAGACCTCAAATTGAGGTTGGATTCCAAAATTAATTACATACTTGGGCTCGTGGGTGAATGGGTTTTGGTCCGAACCTCGAGCTTTGACCAAGAGGGCCCGGGGTCGATTTTTAACTTTTGGGAAAAATATTGGAAAACCTATAATTATGCATTATAATTGATTTCTTTAGTGATAATTCATGTTATTAAGTTGATTATGACTACATACGAGTGGATTGGAGGTGGAATAGAAAGGTAAGCGGTAATTGAGCTTTGAATTGGCCGTTGGATTGAGGTAAGTCTTTGGTCTAACTTTGACTTGAGGGATTAGGGATCCCTGACTTAATTGCTATGTGAAATTCCATGTATGTGGCGTATAGGTATGGTGAAGAGTACCTATGCGCCGCCAAATTATCTGTTTAATTTGTTCCCTTCCCCGTTCCTAATATGGTATTTTTCTGTCTTAACTGCTACATGCTCATTGGTGCTGCCATGCTTAATTGTTTCTTGATATATGTTGTTTCTTTATTGAAGGTATCAATTGTTCAGTAGTTTCATTATATTACATTATTGGTTTAAGTTTGTTCATTGGTGTTTCATGATACATGTTGGTTGGCCTCGCTATGTAGTAATAATCAATGAGATTTCATAATTGTATAGCTTCCCGTTTGGCTTGTTTTGAGGAATAAATATTATGGAGGGTTTGAGCTAAACTGTAAAATACTTGTTCTTATTGTGTGGCTAGTTCTCATATGGTAGGATCGTATTGCAGGCCATAACATGAGGAATATGGGTGAAATGTGATTGCATAGTAGGATCGGATTGCGCACCGCAACAAGGAGTAATAAGGGTGGACATGTAGGATCGGGTTGCACACTGAAACAAAAGGAATAAGGGTGATATATTGAGGAGTAATAAGGGTGGACAAGTGGGATCGAGTTGCACGCCACAACAAAGGAGTAACAAGGGTGGTTGTTCATATTGTTACTGATTATACGATGGGATCAAGATGCATGCCACATCATCTTGTGGTTTATGTATTCTGCTTCTGCTGTGATTTTATTCTGTAGCATTAAAACTCTCTTAAAGATTGGTTATAGCTGAGTGTTGGCAGGATAATTGGGTTTTGGTATTTATTTACTACAAGTTACTATTTTATTTCGTTCCGTACTTCCTTGTTGCTTTATTATAAACTGTTGCTGGTTATATTGTATATGCCCTGCCGTAGTCTTGTCACTACCTCGTCGAGGTTAGGCTACGCACTTACTATCGGTTGTATTGATATTGCACTCTGTACTTTTTGTGCAAATTTTAGAGCTGGTTGTGGCTAATTGAGAGGTCAGTTGCAAGCATTCATTTAGGAGACTCAAGGCAGTCCTTCAGGCGTCCACAGACCTAGCATCCTCTCCTATGTTATACATTTCTATTTTATTTTCTCTCGAGAAAGATGTACTTTTTTTCAGACCAATACTTGTAAATATTCATAGAATGTTCGTGGGTTGTGACACCAGTTTCTAGGTAGTAAGCGTTACGGTTTTGTTAATAGTATAGGTTTAATCAGTTAATTATTTACTTCCCCTTTTTAGTTCTGTTGATTTATTTTTGTTAAATTTTAATTATAAAAGGTAAAGGAAATAGGGTATTATAACTCTAACCTTGGCTTGCCTACGAATGAAATGTTAGGCTTCATCATGATCCCGATAGTGGAAATCTGGATCGTGACATTAACTAAAAATAAATATTTAATTAGTGCTTTCTTAAGGAAGTATAAAACGGATGCGCAACAACTAAAGGAGAACAAAGGGATTAATTATAAGAAACAACCTGCATGTGCTTCCTTTGGATTTGTAACGACTTGGCCGGTCGTTTCATGAGTTACTGCTCTGTTTTCCCTATTTTTGCTTCTTTATGTGTTGCTCAGCTGTATTTCGTAGTATCATGTTGGTTGGTTTCGGTTCTGAGTAATTTTGTAGAGAAATAAGACACTTAGTCTCTTAAGTTGCCTTTTTAGTTGGAAAAGTCAATCGGAATTTGATGAGTAATCGATCATGGAACTCGGTTTTTATGGTTTGAATAGCTTCGTGAGGTGATTTAGGACTTAGGAGCGTGATTGGAATGTATTTTGGAGGTCCGGAATAGATTTAGGCTTGAATTGATGAACTTAGAATTTTGGCATTTTTCGGTTGGTAGTGGAGATTTTGATATAGGGGTCGGAGTGGAATTTTGGTTATTGGACTAGGTCCGTTGTGTCATTTGAGTCGTGTGTGAAAATTTTTTAGGCTATTCAGACGAGGTTTGATAGACTTTTTGATCGAAGCGGAATTTGAAAGTTTTGGAATTCTTTGGCTTGAATCCGAGGATGATTTGATATTTTGATGTTCTTTTGAGTGTTCTGAAGGTTGGAACAAGTTTGAATGATGTCATGGGATGTTTTGACATGTTTGGTTGAGGTCCCGAGAGCCTGGGTGAGTTTTGGGTGGTTAATGGACCAATTTATGGTTTTGGAGAGTTACAAATTTTCTAGTTTTTGTTGCAGAAGAATTTGTTCTTCACGTTCGCGAAGATAGTCCCGCATTCGCGAAGAAGAGCTGGGCCTGGAGGAGAAATTTTTCTACGTGTTCACGAGCCTGGGGTTGCATTCACATATGTTTGGATTCCAGTGAATCACGAACATGTGAGAGGAGTCGCATTCGCGTAGGGTAATTGGAGCAGCTGGGACCCCAGGATTTTTGTGCTTCGCGTTTGCGAAAGGTTGGACGGTTGAAGCATTGCGTTCGCGTGGAGTATGTCGCGTTCGCGAAGAAGGAATATTTGGTCAGTGGATTTTTGTGCTTCGCGAACGCGTGTCTTTGACCGCATTCGCGAAGAAGGAAATAACACCTGGGCAGAATGTATAAATAGTCACCTTCGCAATTTTTGGTCTATTTTGCACCATTACTAAGCGCTTTTGAAGCTTTTTGAGAGGGATTGAAGAGGGAATCGAAGGGAAACACTTGGAGGTAAGATTTTTGAACTCAATACTCGATTCTATGGTGATTTCTACCTAATTAGACATAAAATTAGTGGGATTTAAAGCCTAAAATTGGGGAATTAGGGCTTGAAATTGGAGACTTTGATTATTTTCACGTGAGATTCGTTCCCTTAGCATATATTGATGTTATGATTCTGATTTTGGATAGATTCGACACGAGTTGAGGTCGAGTCCAGGGGCAAAGGCATCGCGGGCTAGAGTTTTGACCAGATTGAGGTAAGTAATGATTTTCAAATGTTGTCCTGAGGGAACGAAACTCCGGATTTCACATCGTTGTGCTACTTTGAGGTGACACACACGCTATATGACGAGCATGGAATTGTGTACCGTTGGGGATTAGGACTTCTCAGTCCTGTACGACTGTTAAGTCACGTATTTGATTGAAAGCTATTTGATATCATTGCGATTTGAAATGTACTACCATGTTTTAGGTTGAATGTCATATTTGGGCCTCATGCCAACTGTTTTGGACCCTTAGGGGCTTTTTACTACTATTCCTCACTGTTTTGACTTCATATTATACTCAGTCATGCTGTATTATATTATTTATATAACTCAGCCGTATTTACTCTATTTTGATATTTATTTTTGGTTGAGTGTCATGTTTTATTATTGCCCGAGCGGCTCGAGAGGTTTCTGACTGAGTGAGGCCGAGGGCCCGTGTTGCGAGAATTATTATAGGGTCGGGCTGCGCACCACAACATGTGTACTGATTTGTGATATATGAGAGGCCAAGGATCTGATTTGTTATGCCACGAGATAGCTTGTGATAGCATTTGGACTGTAGGAGCCCTTCCAGAATCTGAACATCCCCAGTGAGCGCTGGTACCCAGTGTGAGAGATGTGATATTGCCCGAGGGGTTTTTGTTTCATGTTGCTGCCCGAGGGGCTGATTATGAGTGATCATGAGGTAGCCCGAGGGCCTGGTTCTGTTGGTATTTTGCCCGAGGGGCGATTGTGGTACATGTTTTTTTCCGAGGGGCTATTTACATTTCTACCTTTTACTCACTATTTTCATCACTCGTTTGAAACTATTGAAAGATCTTTTAAAAAGGTTTTACAGAATTGAATTGTTTTTACGAGTTTTGTTGATTTATTGTATTGATTCTACACATATACTTGTCACGACCCGAATTTTTCACCCTCGGGTGTCATGATGGCACCTACTAATGGGAGCTAGGCAAGCCAATTAACAACTATCTCTTTTAACGAACTTTGACAATATTAGGAATAATAAAGCATTTAATAAATAAGCGGAAGTCTCAAATATGATTAACTGAAAGAAATGCGAAAGTTTAACAAAATCCTCTACCCAAGACTGGTGTCACAATACTCATGAACGTCTAGAGAATACTAAATACAAGTTTTGAATGAAACATAAGACTGTCTGCTTCGGTACAAATGATAACAAACTGAATAAAATAGAAAGGGACTCCGGGCCTACGGACGTCGGCAAGGCTACCTCGAATGCCCCTGGACGGAAGCTCGCTCCCAAAATACTACTGCTACTCAAATGTTGCTCTAACACCTGTATCTGTGCAAAAAGATGCACAAAGTGTAACATCAGCACAACTGAACCCATGTGCTGGTAAGTGCCTAGCCTAACCCCGGCAAAGTAGTGACGAGGCTATACCAGACTACCAGATAAACCTATGTAGATATATATACAAGTACAACAAAATAATAGCGAAAAACAACAATTTAAGCTGGGAGGGGGAACATGCTTATGGGGTAGCAGATAAAACAGAATATCAGGAATAACAAAGAATCTACATCTGATTTCTTCTAACACAAAATAGGGGAAAACAAACCACTTTCACTTGTTTCAATTTCCTCTCGTTATAGTCGTGCAACACGATCCCATTTCCTCGTATCACGTGGTAGTCGTACCACTCATTCCCATTTCATAATATTACGTGGTAGGCGTACCACTCGATCCCATTTCATAATATCACGTGGTAGGCGTACCACTCGATCCCATTTCATAATATCACGTGGTAGGCGTACCACTCGATCCCATTTCATAATAACTCGTGGTCGGCGTGCCATACGATCCCATTTCTTTCAACACAATATACAACATAATCCCGGCAAGGGAGAAATGTAATATAATAACTATCCCGGCAAGGGAACAAGATAATATAATAAACTATCCCGGCAAGGGAGATCCAACTATAACCAAACTCATTCAATTTCTACTTAACACAATTAAATCAATACGCAGTCTTAACAATTTCTGGCTCAGTGTTAAAGATTTCCAACCAATTCCTCATAAACAACAATTAAGAATTCGATAAATTAGCAATTTAGGACTCACGATCATGCTCGACACCAGTATATAGATACTCGTCACCGTGCCTATACACCGTACTCTACCAATAACAATTAGCAAATAAGACTCTACTCCTATTCCCTCAAGCCAAAGTTAGACCAAACACTTACCTCAAACTTTCACGGTCAATTCAATCCTCAATAACCACCTTTCCTTTCGAATTAGGCTCCAATTCAATTGTATATATACATAAATGACTTCAATACATCAATAAATGCTAAATAATGCGAACCCAATGCCTAATTATAGCTTTTCCATCATATTTCCCAAAAACTCAAAAATTGACCCTGGGCCCGCTTGGTCAGAACACGAGGTTCGGACCAAAATCAAATTCCCCATTCACCCACGAGCCCGAATATATAATTTATTTTCAAATTCGACCCCAAAACGAGGTCTAAATCAAGAAAAATCAAAAAGCCCTAACTCTACCCAAATGCCCAATTTTCTACCTTAAATCACATGTTTTAGGCCTAGGATTTCAATAGATGTTGAAAAATATGGAGGAAAATAAGTTAAGGATTACTAACCCAAGAGATTTTGGTGAAGAATCGCTTCAATGGTCGCCTAAGAGCTCGGAGAAGAAAGGTTTTGTGAAATTTTTAATGAATCCCGTAATGCCACTTTCTGAAGTTTAAAATTTAACTGGGCAAAAAATGTCTATGCAATCGCGAAGAATGTGATGCGATAGCATAGAATGAGGGGATAATGGTAATTGCGATCGCGAACAGAGAAATGCGATCGCATAGAAGGATTAGGCTGGGCATCGCGATCGCGGATAGCACTGTGCGATCGCATAGGGGAAAAATATAGGACCTCTCAACTTAACACTATGCGATCGCAGGAGACACTATGCGATCGCATAGAACTAGACTGAACCCCCCTGAAATTACTCTATGTGATCGCGTACATACCTATGTGATCGCATAGTACAATTCACTGGACACTAGAAGACATCAATTTCTGCAACTTTTCCAAGTCTAAAATCATCCCGAAACACATCCGAATTACTCCCGAGCCCTCGGGGCTCCTAACCAAACACACACACTAACTCAACCAAATCGTACGAACTTAACCGTGCGATTAAATTGCCAAAATAACATCATAAACGAGGAATCAAACCTCCAAATCATCACTTTTTCCTCAAACTTCATAAACTTTCATTTTTAGATATTTAGGTCCGAAACACGTCAAACAATGTCCGATTTCGACCAAATTTCACAGGAAGCGCTTAAACCACATATAAGACCTGTACCGGGTGCCGGAACCAAAATACGGGTCTGATACCAATGCTTTCTAATCATTTTTCATTTCAAATTTCCATATAAATTTCAGAAAAACAATTTCTTTTAAAAATTCTTTTCTCGGGCTTGGAACCTCGGATTTCGATTCCGGGTATATGCCCGAGTCCCATAGATTTCTACGGACCCTCCGGGACTGTCAAATCATGGGTCCAGGTCCGTTTACCCAAAATGTTGACCAAAGTCAACTTTAATCATATTATTATCAAAATTCATTAATTTTTACACAGAATTCATATTTAAGCTTTCCGACTACGCGCCCGGACTGCGCAAACAAATTGAGGCAAGTAAAAATGAGGTTTTCAAGGCCTTGGAAGAACGAACTGAAAGAGAAAACAGGTAATGACCCTTTGGGTTGTCATATTCTCCACCTCTAAAACAACCGTTCATCCTCGAACGGACAAAAGAAAGAAGTACTTGAGTCGGGAACTAGATGGGGATAACTGCCCCGCATATAAGACTCGGACTCCCAGGTCGATGCCCCAGGAGGCTGACCTCTCCAATGAACATGCACTGAAGGAAACTCTTCGACCTCAATTGTCGAACCTGCCGGTCTAGAATAGCTATCGGCTCCTCCTCATAAGACAGATCCTTGTCCAACTGGACAGTGCTAAAATCTAACACGTGGGCTGGATCGCCGTGATACCTTCAAAGCATGGACACATAAAACACTGGATGCACGGCTGACAACCTAGGCGGCAAGGCAAGTCTATAAGCCCCCTCTCCTACACGGTCGAGAATCTCAAATGGACCAATGAACCTAGGGCTAAGCTTGCCCTTCTTCCCAAATCTCATCACGCCCTTCGTAGGCGACACTCGGAGCAATACTCGCTCCCCAACTATGAAAGCTACATCCTGAACCTTACGATCTGCATAACTCCTTTACCGCGACTGAGCCGAACGAAGCCTGTCCTGAATGATCTTGGCCTTACCCAAGGCCTCCTGAACTAAATCTATACCCAATAATCGAGCCTCTCCCTGCTTAAACCATCCGACTGGAGTTCGACATCACCTACCATACAATGCCTCATATGGGGCCATCTGGATGCTGGACTGGTAGTTTTTCTTGTAGGCGAACTCTGCTAAAGGCAAAAACTGATCCCACGAGCCTCCAAAATCAATGACACAGGCTCGGAGCATATCCTCCAATATTTGAATAGTCCTCTCGGACTGACCGACCATCTGGGGATGAAATATTGTACCCCACTCAACCTGGGTGTCCAACTCTCGCTGAACCGCTCTCCAGAAATGCGAGGTAAACTGCGTACCCCGATCCGAAATGATAGATACTAGCAGCCCATGAAGGCAAACAATCTCCCAGATATAAATCTCAGCTAACCTCTCGGATGAATAAGAGAGTGCCACAGGAATGAAATGTGCTGACTTGGTCAGCCTATCCACTATAACCCATATTGCATCGAACTTTTTCCGAGTCAACGGAAGTCTGGTAACGAAGTCCATGGTAACCCTCTCCCACTTCCACCCAGGAAGCTCAATCCTCTGAAACAAGCCACCAGGCCTCTGATGCTCATACTTAACCTGCTGACAGTTCAAACATCGAGCCACATATGCAACAATATCTTCCTTCATCCTATGCCACCAATAATGCTGCCACAAGTCCTGATACATCTTCACGGCGCCTGGATGAATAGAATACCGAGAACTACGAGCCTCTGCTAAGATCAACTCTCGAATCCCATCAACATTGGGCACACAAACTTGCCCCTGCAATCTCAAAACACCATCATCATCTAAGGTCACCTTCGTGGCACCTCCATGCTGCACCGTGTCTCTCAGGACACACAAATAGGGATCATCAAACTGCCGATCACGGATACACTCCAATAATCAAGAACGAGTGACCGCAAGCTAACACCCTGCTAGGCTCAGAAATACCCAACCTTACAAATCGATTGGCCAAGGCCTGAATATCCAAAGCAAGCGGTCTCTGGCTTACCGAACTATAAGCAAGACTACCCATGCTGGCGGACTTCCTACTCAATGCGTCGACCACCACATTGGCTTTCCCCGGGTGATACAAAATAGTAACATCATAATCTTTCAATAACTCCAACCATATCCTCTGCCTCAAATTCAACTCCTTCTGCTTGAACAAGTACCGGAGACTCTTGTGATGAGTGTACACCTCACACGTCACACCATATAGGTAATGCCTCCAAATCTTCAAAGCATGAATAATGACTGCCAACTCTAGATCATGAACCGGATAATTCTTCTCGTGGATCTTCAACTGCCTCGAAGCATAAGCAATGACTCTGCCGGCCTGCATCAATACTGCACCAAGCCCAATACGGGAAGCATTACAATAGACTGAATAATGACCTGTGGGCAAAACCAATATGGTGCTGTAGTCAGAGCTGTCTTGAGCTTCTGAAAGCTCGCCTCACACTCATCCGACCATCTGAACTGGGCACCCTTCTGGGTTAATCTGGTCATCGGGGCTGCAATAGATGAAAATCCCTTCGCGAACCGACGGTAGTAGCCTGCTAACACCAAGAATACTCCTAATCTCTGTAG
The DNA here is from genome assembly GCA_026770625.1 of Nicotiana glauca. Lineage (NCBI taxonomy): Eukaryota > Viridiplantae > Streptophyta > Magnoliopsida > Solanales > Solanaceae > Nicotiana > Nicotiana glauca. Next base: position 50,725 of record MU770417.1, on the reverse strand, counting down.
CTGATGTTGGTCGAGGACAGTTCTTAACTGCCTCAATCTCCTTCGGATCCACCTGAATACCCTCTACTGATACAACATGACCCAAAAATGCAACCGAACTCACACTTCGAGAACTTAGCATATAACTGATTATCCTTCAGAGTCTGAAGAACCACTTTGAGGTGCTGCTCGTGCTCCTCCTGGCTGCGGAAGTACACCAGAATATCATCAATAAAGACTATCACGAACAAGTCCAAATAAGGCCTGAACACTCGGTTCATCAACTCCATAAATGCTGCTGGGGCATTGGTCAACCCAAATGACATGACCAAAAACTCATAATGCCCATACTGAGTGCCAAATGCTGACTTAGGGACATCAGATGACCTAATCCTCAACTGATGGTAGCCAGATCTCAAGTCTATCTTCAAAAACACCTTCGCGCCTTGAAGCTGGTCGAACAAATCGTCAATCCTAGGCAATGGATACTTGTTCTTTATCGTCACTTTGTTCAATTATCGGTAATCAATGCACATCCTCATTGAACCATCCTTTTTCTTCACAAATAACACCGGCGCGCCCCAAGGAGAAATACTGGGTCTAATGAAACCCTTCTCCAACAAATCCCGCAACTGATCCTTTAACTTTTTCAACTCTAGCAGGGCCATGTGATACGGCGGAATGGAAATGGGCTGAGTTTCCGGAGCCAGATCAATACAGAAATTAATATCCCTATCGGGCGGCGTACCCGACAGGTCTGAAGGGAAAACCTCGGGGAACTCCCGAACAATAGGAACATAATCAATAGAAGGGATCTCTGCGATGGAATCGCGAACATATGATAGATAAGCTAAACACCACTCCTCGACCATTCGTCAAGCCTTCACATATGAAATAACATGGCGGGTGGTATGCCCTGGGGTCCCTCTCCACTCCAAACGGGGCAAATTTGGCAAAGCCAAGGTCACGGTCTTGGCGTGACAATCCAAGATAGCATGATACGGGGACAACCAATCCATCCCTAATATAACGTCGAAATCCACCATGTCTAAGAGTAATAAATCAACACGGGACTCAAGACCCTCAAACACTACCACACAGGAACGATGAACTCAGTCGACCACTATAGAATCACCCACCGGCGTAGATACATAAACTGAAATACCCAAAGCATCACTAGGCATAACCAGGTAGGGTGCAAAATAGGACGACACATACGAATACGTAGACCCAGGGTCAAATAGGACTAAAGCATCTCTAATACAAATCGGAATGGTACCTATAATGTCTGCACCTGAAGACTCAGCCTCTGGCCTAGCTGCTAGTTGGCCTCTACCTCTGGCGACCTGAATTCCACCTCTAAGACCTCTACCTCCACCTCTAACACCTCTGCCACCGCCTCTAGCTGGCTGGGCAGGCTGTGTAACCTCCGATGCCTGAATCATAGCATGAGAACTTTGATAGCTGCCATAAACTCGAGGGCAATATCTGACAATGTGCCTCAGATCACCACAAGCATGGCAAGACCTTGTCTGTTGTGACTGAGCACCTCTCAACCTCGGACAAACCCTCATGTTGTGACCATACTCACCACACTCATAATATCTACACAAACGCTGCAGCTGAGGGAACAGAGGCTGACCTTGTCGACCTGAATGATACCTGAAGTACCATGAGTGACATAAGGAGCCGACTGAAAGGGCATGGGAGGATGGCCTCTACCATAAGTACCTCTACCTCCAGACGAGGTACCACTAAACCTGCCTGTATGACGGAGCCTCTTATCCGACCTATGACCGCCTCCCTGAGGCAGGACCACCTCAACTCTACAACCCAAATTAGCCACCTCCTGAAAAGTGATCTCACTCCCGGCCTGAGCCACTGTACCCGGCTGATCTGCCACCGCTGGCTGAACTCCTGGAAGCAAACCCGCTCGAATGACACTCTCCACGAAGCCTACCAATTGGACTAGAGCGTCCTGAAGAACTGGGATGGCAATGAACCCCTCTGGGACCTGAGCTGGGCCCACCGGGACTGTTGGGGTTGTAACCTCCTCCTCCAAATCAACCTGAAGCTCCGCCACTGGAGCTGCTGTTGGGGGCTCGGACTGCTGCGTGGTAGAAGAGGAAGCACGTGTTCTCGCCATCTGCGGAGGAACAAAATATAAATTCAATCGGTACTTGAGAAATAAAACCGCACGACGAGAAAGAACAAATGTGAAACTTTCTTTACTCTATAGCCTCTGGGAGATAAATACAGACGTCTCCATACTGATCCCTCAGACTCTACCGAGTTTGTCCGTGAGTTGTGAGACCTGTGCAACCTAGTGCTCTGATAATAACTTGTCACGACCCGGATTTTCCACCCTCGGGAGTCGTGATGATGCCTACTAATGGGAGCTAGGAAAGCCAATTAACAACTACCTCTTTTAACGAACTTTGACAATATTAGGAACAATAAAGCATTTAATAAATAAGCAGAAGTCTCAAATATGATTAACTGAAAGAAATGCGGAAGTTTAACAAAATCCTCTACCCAAGACCGGTGTCACAATACTCATGAACGTCTAAAGAATATTAAATACAAGGTTTGAATGAAATATAAAGCTGTCTGCTTCGGTACAAATGATAACAAACTGAATAAAATAGAAAGGGACTCCGGGCTTGCGGACGTCGGCAATGCTACCTCGAATGCCCCTGGATGGAAAGCTCGTTCCCAGAATGCTACTGCTACTCAAATGCTGCTCCAACACCTGGATCTGTTCAAAAAGATGGACAGAGTGTAGCATCAGCACAACTGACCACATGTGCGGGTAAGTGCCTAGCCTAACCCCAGCGAAGTAGTGACGAGGCTAGACCAGACTACCAGATAAACCTGTGCAGATGTATATAGAAGTACAACAAAATAATAGCGGAAAACAACAATTAAAGCTGGGAGGGGGAACATGCTTATGGGGTAGCAGATAAAACAGAATATCAGGAATAGCAAAGATTCTACATATGATTTCTTCTAACACAGAATAGGGGAAAACAAACCACTTTCACTTGTTTCAATTTCCTCTCGTTGCAAACGTGCAACACGATACCATTTCCTCATATCACGTGGTAGGCGTACCACTCAATCCCATTTCATAATATCACGTGGTAGGGGTACCACCCGATCCCATTTCATAATATCACATGGTAGGTGTACCAATCAATCCCATTTCATAATATCACGTGGTAGGAGTACCACTCGATACCATTTCATAATATCACGTGGTAGGCTTACCACTTGATCCCATTTCATAATAACTCGTGGTCAGCGTGCCACACGATCCCATTTCATAATAACTCGTGGTCAGCATGCCACACGATCCCATTTATTTTATCACAATACACAACATAATCCCAGCAAGGGAGAAATATAATATAATAACTATCCCGGCAAGGGAATAAGATAATATAATAAACTATCCCGGCAAGGGAGATCCAACTATAACCAAACCTATTCAATTTTTACTTAATACAATTAAATCAATACTCAGTCTTAACAATTTCTGGCTCAGTGTTAAAGATTTCCAACCAATTCCTCATAAATAACAATTAAGAATTTGATAAATTAGCAATTTAGGACTCACGGTCATGCTCGACACCAGTGTATAGATACTCGTCACCATGCCTATACACCGTACTCGACTAGTAGCAATTAGCAAATAAGACTCTACTTCTATTTCCTCAAGTCAAAGTTAGACCAAACACTTACCTCAAACTTCCACGGTCAATTCAATCCTTAATAACCGCCTTTCCTTTCGAATTCGGCTCCAATTCAATTGTATCTATACATAAATGACTTCAATACATCAATAAATACTAAACAATGCGAACCCAATGCCTAATTATAGCTTTTCCATCATATTTCCCAAAAACTCAAAAATCGACCCCGGGCCCGCTTGGTCAGAACACGAGGTTCGGACCAAAATCAAATTTCCCATTCACCCACGAGCCCAAATATATAATTTATTTTCAAATTCGACCCAAAAACGAGGTCTAAATCAAGAAAAATTAAAAAGCCCTAATTCTACCCATATACCCAATTTTCTACCTTAAATCACATGTTATAGGCCTAGGATTTCAACAGATATTGAAGAAAATGGAAGAAAATAAGTTAAGGATTACTAACCCAAGAGATTTTAGTGAAGAATCGCTTCAATGGTCACCTAAGAGCTTGGAGAAGAAAGATTTTGTGAAATTTTTAATGAATCCCGTAATGCCACTGTTCTGAAGTTTAAAATTTAACTGGGCGAAAAATGCTCTATGAAATCGTGAAGAATGTGATGCGATCGCATAGAATGAAGGGATAATGGTAATTGTGATCGCGAACAGAGAAATGCGATCGCATTGAAGGATTAGGCTGGGCATCGCGATCGCGGATAACACTGTGAGATCGCACAGGGGAAAAATATAGGACCTCTCAACTTAACACTATGCGATCGCAGGAGACACTATGCGATCGCATAGAACTAGACTGAACCCCCCCTGAAATTACTCTATGCAATCGCATACATACCTATGCGATCGCATAGCACAATTCACTGGACACCAGAAGCCATCAATTTCTGCAACTTTTCCAAGTTTAAAACTATCTCGAAACACATCCGAATCACTCCCGAGCCCTCGGGGCTCCTAACCAAACACACACACTAACTCAACCATATCTTACGAACTTAACCGTGCAGTTAAATCGCCAAAATAATATCATAAACGAGGAATCAAACTTCAAAATCATCATTTTCCTCAAACTTCATAAACTTTCATTTTTAGATATTTAGGTCCGAAACACGTCAAACGACGTTCGATTTCGACCAAATTTCACAGGAAGCGCTTAAACCACATATAAGACTTGTATTGGGTGCCGGAACCAAAATACGGGTCCGATACCAACGCTTTCTAATCCATTTTCATTTCAAATTTCCATATAAATTTCAAAAAAATAATTTCTTTTAAAAATTTATTTCTCGTGCTCGGGACCTCGGATTTTGATTCTGTGCATATACCCGAGTCCCATAGATTTCTACGGATCCTCCGGGACCGTCAAATCACGGGTCCGGGTCCGTTTACCCAAAATATTGACCAAAGTCAACTTTAATCATATTAATATCAAAATTTATTTTTTTTACACAGAATTCATATTTAAGCTTTCCGGCTGCGCCCGGAATGCACACGTAAATCGAGGCAAGTAAAAATAAGATTTTCAAGGCCTCGGAAGCACGGACTGAAAGAGAAAATAGGTGATGACCCTTTGGGTCGTCACAATACTGTTTTGGTGTGGTGCTATGACGTGAAATTACCTGTTTCTTACTGCTCAATTACTTTTACTTTTATTACTTACTGAGTTGGAGTACTCACATTACTCCCTGCACCTTGTGTGCAGATCCAGGAGTCTTGCGGCGCAATAGTGAGTGTTGATCAGTCTTTCAGTAGGTCTCTAGAGTTGACTAGGTAGCTGCTTGGCCTTGGCAGCCCAGTGCTTCTCCTTCCTATCTTATTCAGATTGTCGTAGTATTTTATTTCGGACTATGTTATCTTTTCTTGTTCCTAGACGAGTCGTAGTTGCTCATGACTGGTGACATTCCGATGTCGGACTTGTGTTATATTTCCGCACTGCTTATTCTAACTTATGTTATGGGATTTTAGCAAATAAATGGCTTGAAAATGACTTATTATGAGTTACTGGTTAATATTTGGGGTTTGTGTCGGCTGACCTAGTTTCACGTAAGGCGCCATCACGATCGAGTCAGTTCCTGGGTCGTGACAGGATTTAGTATTCTGCTTTAAAGCTAGGAGTAGGCGGGANGGGGGGGGGGGGGGGGTGTTGTCGCTAAATTGTTCATTAGTCATAACTAACAATTTTTTTTGATAATTTATCATTATTTCGTCGCTAAATAAAGAAAATTAGTAGAGATATGTTTCGTATGTCATTAAGTGACTGCTTATCAAGGTTTGTAATCATCATTAAGAGGTTTAAGCGATTAATTTTCTGAATGGTCTTTCTGTTTTTGCTTTACCACGATATGCGCATAGAATTGATGAGGATATTAATTATTGTCCAACTGTTAGAAACATGTGGCTTTAATGTCCACATCAACAACTAGACACAAATCTAAAATTGTACTAAGATTGATTCACACAATAATATTGGCCCCACCATGCAAATCCGGATTAGTCGAATATGTTAAAGAAAGAATTACGGCCCATGTCATCTGGTCTAACAGTCTAATCGAAAATGACCCACATTTAAAGCTCTTTATATATTTGAATTTTTACCTCCTATAGCAAAGGTTGATTCCTTGTTTATTTTAAATAAATACCCTTTTAAAAAATTATATTCCATAGCAGCCTTTTGATTTTTATAGTCAAATATCTATTTATGGGCACTTTCTATTCTTAAGCCATAAAATACCCCTGTATTATTTTTCTCTCTCATGTAGGGGTGTTCATAAAATTCCGAAAAATAGAACCAAACCGAAAACCAAACCGAACCGACCAAAAAAATCGATACTTTTTGGTTTGGTTTGGTTTTGATTTTAATAAAAAAAACCGAACCAAACCAAATATAGGAGTAGCTATTTTAAATTTAGAGTTACACCTATATATATGTATACTCTTATACAAAGTTTCAAAAATTTTATAGTAAATGTTAATCGTTTGTACTTTTAGTACAGTTCTTTACCTTTACATTCTAGTTTGATTGGTAGTTTTTTTGTTTAGTGTAATAATGTATTTTATGTTAAAAATAATATATTTTTAATTGAGTCCTTAAATTATTCATCACTATTTGATTCAATTATCATCAATATATCTTGGTAAATAATAGATTTCTCAAAGGACAATTGATTTGATGGTGTTACGTTAAAAATGTAGTCGCCGAAATATGTGTTTGGTAGTGTATGTCTTATATTTAAGAAAAAAATCGACAAATAACCGAAAAAACTGAATCGAGAAAAAACCAACATAATTGGTTTGGTTTGGTTCTAATATTTGAAAAACCGACTTACTTGGTTTGGTTTCTTTTTAGGGAAAATACGATCCAAACCGAACCATGAACACCCCTACTCTCATGTATTAGAATATCCGTCATTTTCTATTTCTCTACCGTGTAAAACCCCTCAATTTCTCCTCCATTTTTTACTCCCAAATCTCAAACTCCAATGGACGAAAATCATCCTCTTTCTATAACAAATTCAGCTCCATCTTTGAAGCAAAAGTTGAAAAACTCCTTTTGCTTCTCCTGTTGCTTTTCTCACTGCCACTCTTCTCCTCCGCCTCCACCGTCATCTCCGATGAGAATCTGGCACTGATTTGGGAACCCGATAACCTCCCGATTTCAAAAGAGAAAGTTTTTACTATTTTCATCCTTGGATCTAACCGGCACAAGAGACAACACCCCTCCTCTACTGATCAGTTCCGTTATGATCCGTTGAGTTATTCACTGAATTTCGAAGATGGGTTTGATGATGAAGAAACCCCTTTTTCTGCTAATATATTTCAATGTATCTCGATGTATTTTATTGTATTCATTGTTATTTTTTTAAATTATATTTTAATGTATCCCGCTGTATTCTATGTATTTCATTATATTCATTGTCTCGCTATATTCCATGAATGTATTTTCATATATTTTTTTTAATTAATATGATTTATGTATTCAGATGTATTATGTAATTTCTCTAAAGATTTCTATGTTTTTGGGGTATTTTTTGGTTGAGAATCTTTTTTACAACTGAAAATACAAAATTTGTGTGATATAATTGAGTTTGCTAAGTTATATTAGGAGTCTATTATGTTAATTGATTCCCTTTCCGTTTAAAAATAGTGTAATCCCCTATTTCACGCCGTGAATACAGTTGAATACACTCGAATACAAAAATCTGTCCAGCTGTAATTCCATGTTTCACGCCATGGATACAGTCGAATACACTCGAATACAATAACTGATTAGCTGGACTTCCCGCCGACTTTTGCTACTGTATTCATGAATATAAAATAGCTTAAATACATCTAATACATCTTATAACAACAGAAAACATAACTACAATCCGTAACATAGCAAATGGTATCTATAGATAGCTAATTACCACTAAAAGATAGTGCTTTATGAAAATTTTTCATAACTTGAAATTTTACACCCTATAGAAAATCTTTTCATAACTTGAAAGAAACTTTTCAGCCTATAGCCCACTATTAAAGATATACTTTTAGGGTTTTTATTATTTTCTTCTTTCTTTATTCCCTTCTCTCTCACCGCCTCTTACTTCTTTCTTTCTAACCCACATAAATCCCTCATCCTCTCTTAACCTAGCCGCCATTAATGGCTCGAAGAAGGCTCGGGCTCCTACTCAGTCGTCCATGGTGGCAAGCAGAAGAATATTGAAGATTTTTGAAAGAAACAGGAAAATATACACAGGTCTGAAAATAAATAGCTCTCAAACTTGATTTGCACAAAAAAATAACCACTAGTTTGGAAGATTTTGAAGTTTGAAGTTCTTGTCATTATTATTATAACCTTGAAATCTCAAATTTGAAATCGGGTTTGGATAAAAATCATAACTATGTAGCAGTTTGTATCAATATTGTATATTATTATATAGTTGTGTATATGGATATACAAACACCTCTTATACACTATTATACATGTTTATACAAGTTATATAATATTGTATAATTATGTATAAATGTGTATATTTGTGTATAATATTGTATAATTATATATTTTTCAGTTTATAAGGATGTATATACATTGTTAGTGTGTAAGAGGCCTCTACAGAAATTTGACACTTCCTTCTCTTCTTCTTTTTCATGTACTGTGTTGTATGAGCGTTGGAGGGATTCTACAATTCATTTACCAAGTTTTTATTTTTCTTTTATCCTGTTGGATTGCTTCAGCAATTGCACATCATAGTGTTTGAATTTCTTACCTTCAGATAATATGTATTATTCAGGATTTTTGAGTTGCGTTATGGCTAATTTGCATTTTTTATCAAATGCATAATAATCAAAGGAAATCAACAGAATAAAAACAACTGGTTGTATACAGAGGGAGGAAATTAGCCTATTATTTTTTGAGTTACAGATTTGCAAAGTGGTATCTAGGCTATTAAATTACAAGTCGAATGTGTGAATTGTATTTATGTGAAATTATCCCTATGTGAAATATATTTACTACTGAAAAAAGGGAATTGGCGATAATCAAATTCTATAGCTAAATAAAAAATGTGTTGCTAATCCTATTTTAGCAACAAATTAGGGACAAATTATTAAGAAAATTTTGTTAGTTATGAGGGATTTAACGACATATTAACAATAAAATTCGTAGCTAATTAATTTTCTTGTGGCGATTCTAAATAGATTGTAGACTTCACATTTATTATAAGTTATTTAGAGATTAATCTTTGTCCCAATTAATAACACGTCGACCCTGAAGTTTGAATTCATCATTAAAAGTATAATTTTTGTCCTTTAATTTTGACAAAACTATTAAGAAAATCATTGTATTTATATAGAACTAGTATCTGTAACCGCTCATTGCACGGAGAATATTAAACATAATTCTTTTATAAGAAAATGTTACCTGAAAAATATGGTAAATATAAAAGAGTTTACAAATGCTATTATTTTATGAACATGTAAATCCACTTGATATTCATACCTCCAAGTCATAAGAAAATATTAGAAAATAGCTAGTGAGGAAAGCATTCATAAGAAAATGCAGTCTTGGATGATTAGTCGTATTCTGATTCTCACAAATTTATTAATACCATTCGAAAAAGACCATTTATACTACACAATATGTTAGTACAAATTAACAAAGTTTCTCTTAAAGGCACAAAACAAAATCTTCCTTCGATCCAGTTCCAAAACGTTAAGCACTGATGGAGACATTCAAATATCAACAACTGAAAATAGAATAAGCTCTTGGTTAACAAATTTTGTGTATGAAGTATACTTTTCTTTCTAGTCTAGATGGGTATCCCTGTTTAGTTAAACTTAAAATGTCAATATTGAACATTTTTATAAAATATGTTACTGTACTTTTTTAGATTGTGATTCAACATTTATTATTGTGACATAATACAGTAAAATCTATTTTTCTTAGTTTTCTTTAATTCTTTCTTTATACTAAGGAATTACTCAATTAACCAGTATTGTGAAGGTTACAGAAATATACTTTATTGGTATCAGATAGATCATGACTAACAAAAAAAAATGTCAGAATAAAGGACTTTCAGAATCAGTAGAAAATATACCATACATGAGTATAGTTTTTCAAGGACAATGAAGAAAGCATAAGTTAATCAAGCAAAGAAAAATCAACGTACATAAAATAGTTATTGCTGCTAAAACCGATATTTAAAACATATAAACATAAAATAAAATATCTTGCTTAGATGGGCAAGTTAATCTACAAAGAAAACATATAGTTTTCAAGTCTTCCATCAGCTTTCTTCTCTGCCATGAAAAACAAGCTCCATCATTTCACAGAAAATTTAGAAAGAAGGCTTTTAAGAACCTATATAGCAGAAATCTTTAGAAAACGTAAATATGAAAAAATTTAAAATATGTACCACAACTGCTCAATAATTATTTGGCAAATTGTTAAGTGAAAACTTTACTATTTATAGGCATAACTGTAAATATCATAAAATTCAATTTACGATTCAAAATATTTCATAAGTATAAGAGTAGAATAGTTTTCTCGATTTTATTACTCTATAAAAAGAAACAAAGAAGAAGAAATAGAGGACGACGGAAAAGAAGAAAGTGAAAAGAGAAGGAAACCAACAAAAAAAAAGACATAAAACTGAATACTTCAATAACAAAAAATTATTTACAATTCTATTTTTGGACACTGAATCTCCTTTTTATAAACATGACCAAACAAAAAAAGAAGATAACACTATTAGAAAAATGCAAATTTTCCAGGAAAATTTTCCACTGATATATTATCAGTGGCAGTTCCAACTGCAATTTAGAAATATTTATTGGGAAATGAAATGGTATTTTTTTACCTTTTTTTTAAAACGTTCCCACGGACAATAGGTAGAAATTATTTGGCGCAAAAAAGCGTGCAATTTATTTCCCACCGAATCAGTGTGAAATACATTAGAAAAATTACTATATAAAACTATTAAACTTTTCCCACTGAAACGGTGGGAATCTAAAGATGAAAAATTATTTTAATGTTCCCACAGATACAATGGGAAATGGAAGAGTTTTATTTTATCTTTTTTTAAAAATATTCCCACAGAATATAGGTGGAAAGTATTTGGTGCAAGAAAACGTGAAATTTATTTTCCGCTGAATCAGTGAGAAATACAATAAAAAAATTCTATATAAAATTATTAAACTTTTTCCAGTAAAATAGTGGGAATCTAAAAATAAAAAATTATTTTAGTGCTCCCACAGTTATAGTGGGAAATTCAAATTTTTGAAATTTAAATTTTGGTCCAAAAAATCTGCGAGGTTCAAAATTTCGCAAAAAATTAATGATAATTCCCACAAATATTCCCAGTGAATTAGTAGGAATGTCTTTTCTATTATAATATATCCCTTCTTATTTCATTTCATATCACTCTCATTCTTTTCTTTCTCTCTCATTCTCCTCTTTGTAAATCCTCCATTCTTGTCCAAGGAATTTTTAATCATGTAAAATCAAAGCTAATATCATATTCACTCATGTAAAATAAAAGGTTAGAGAATTATTATTAGATTTTGAACTCAATTTAGCTTTATGAAGCCTCAAATCTTTTTCTTTCATATAATAGTTGTAACTTTGTTTGCAGAATACTTTCAAACAATCGTTGGAGGAGTTCATTGTAAGCCAACCATCCGACAATCAAGAAAAGTCAATCCAATCATTCTAGGAGAGTTATATGGACTTGTGGAATTTCAAACAATCATTGGAGGAGTTCATTCAATTGGATAAGATTGAATGCTAAATTTTTTATTTGAATGTTTGGTTGCATTATTAGTTTATTGTATTTCCTGTTTTGGTTGAATGTTTATTAAACGGATCAGAATCAATGCTGAATTTTATATGTGAATGTCTAATTGTATTTAGGCTTGTTGGTGGTGATTGTATTTTTTGTTTGGTAGGTGGTGTAGTATAAAAAGCACCACAATGCACAACTTCTTTTTTTCCCAGACTTCCTATTGAATTCGTGGGAAGGTTCGTCCTTTTAGTTACAGATTTTGCATGATTCCCACTGATATCGGTGGGAAAGTTCATGCTTTTATTTTCATTACATGCATTTTTCCCACCACTTTCATGGCTAATATATTAAAATAATAAAAATTACTAATATTACTTCCCACAAATTGTTGGTGAGAAACTTTATTATTTTTCCTATTAAATATTCACTGGGAAAATCGTGGAAAACTTCCCACTACTTCTCTGGGAAGTTTTTTCCCACCAGGACTTTTCCAGATGATCCATTTTGGTGGGAATACAGTGTGAAAACTCAATATTTCCACTAATTTTCCACTGATTTTGCCGTGGGAAAACCATGTGTTTCTAGTAGTGTAAGTAAGGGAAAAAAAGAAATAGAAATCATAAAAATTGTACCGAATTGGTAATGATCCTTACCAGCACAAAACAATAATTTTACTTGTTTTTTTGCTCCAAATTCTTTTCTAACTACGACTTCCTATACAAATCACTCGTTGTCCTAAACACAAATTGTGAATAATCAGATTTTAGATTAAGTAACCAATCATTAACCAAGTTGCAATATAATTTTTTTTGTGAGTTCACTTAGTAATCTCCAAGTAACTTAGCTAATGGAGCAGAATTAACATTTACACTTTTCAAAGCATACAATTACTATAAAAACGAAATAGAAGCACAAATTACAAGCAATAGGGAATTAGAAGTGTATGCGAAAGAACAATTATGATGCAAAAACGGGGCATATATAATTATAGAAGCCTCAAGATGAAAAAGTGGGAAAAAGAAAGTTTTCTACCTTCAGATCATCTTCATCTTCCCTGAAAACATATGAATTTGGTTGAAACCGCAAGTGAAAATATGAAGGCTTTTACTTGAATAGTACTTCAAGAGGATTGTAATTGTTGCCTTGTCTATCTCCTTATTATTAGGAATAGTAACTGTAATTAAAGTAAAAACGTGAAGGCTTTGACTTAAAACAATACACTTCAAAAGGATTGTAAGTGTTACCTTGTATATCTCCTTATTATTAGGAAGTGTAATTATAATTAAGAGTGAACTTTTAAGATAATTGATTGATTATTGTTAACTAAAAAAAACTCATATCCAGATGAATAAGTAAAATAACTGCCTAATGTGGGATGCAGTATCCAATGTGAATCATTTTGTTCCCCACGTTTGAGACCACGATCAAATCATAGATTTTTTTTCCCTCTTCTTCATCACAATTCCTATGTAAAAAGTTTTTGATGAATTTTTAGGTTTATAATAATAAATTTTTTAAGAAACTAACGAAAATGTGGGAGTCTGGAATTGGAATAATTATTACTATTTTTTTTAGTTTTCTATTTTTAAAAGTATTTGGCGAAAAAACGTGGGACTCCATGATATAAATTAATAACTAAATTGGTTAATAATTTATAATTCCTTTTATATTTTAAAATTTTTTGAATCTCCAAAAGTATTGGAGTTTTGTCCTAAAATATAACATGTGTTGATATTTGGTATTGATGCTTGCCATAATATTATGGATTTGCTTCTCCTTTTCTATATTAATAGATATTAAACCAAGGATGTACAACCAATGTTTATTTCTGCCGACAACTTTGTCGAGAACTATTCTGTGGGTAAGTTATCAAAAAAACTAACAGACTTTAAAGTACCACTAGACAGGAAAATAGAGCACGTGCTAAAAAAATGGAGGGACAGAATCATGCATTCATATCTCTTTTAATAATCCCAACGTTCGAGTTAGCTCGAGCATACCTCGAATAATTTAAATTCGCTAGTACTTTTCACCAACATAGATATAAATAATTATATTTTTTTTGTTTTTTTAAGTATTCAAGTACAAATAATTATTCGGAATCTCTTTAATCATCAGGGTATTATCACTTTTAAGCCGCGTAAGAAACTATTTATATTTGATAGCCAAAAAAGTATATAAATTTATATAACTTTTATATATAACATACAAATATATACATATACAAAACATATATATATATATATATATATATATATATATATATATATATATATTTTAAAACGGCTCTACAATGTCATTTTCCCTTAGCCATTGTTCACATTAGCCAAAGAATAAAAGAGAATTTCTTTCTGCAGGATTTAGGGATTCCTATCTTTTGCTCATATTGTCTCCCATGGAGATGAATTGATATGGGACTTTCTACTTCTTACCTATTCACTTCTACTTGAACCGTTCAACGAGCGTTGTAACGATCCAAAGGCAAATTTCTTGGCTCAGCACTAGTCAACTTGTGGAGTGTCACATACCCTGCAGACAACAACCGCAACAGTCACTAGTCTGGTTCCTTACCCCACAAAGTAGCTTGATAGTCGAACCACACCCTAGGCGAATAGTGCCTTAGGGGCCGACCCTGCTGAGACTCCCGCGCAGTAGGAGCGGACTGAGTCGATATTCGTCTACGAGAGGCGTCCTCGTATGCCTTTTGAGGCTTCTCCCTTGTAAATATTTGTAACAACCCGACTGGTCGTTTTGCTTTCTAGAACCCCGTTCTCTAGATAAGACTTCTTGTACTTACTTTTACTAATTTATAACTTGCGGAATGGTTGGTTCGGGATTTGAAAGAGTTTGGGTTGAAATCGGAACACTTGGTTCCTTAACGTTGGCTTAAAAGGCCAAGTTTGACTTCGGTCAATATTTTGAGTAAAAGACCTCGGAATTCGGATTTGAAGGTTCTAAAAGATTCGTATGATGATTTCGGACATGGGCGTATATCTGGAATGGGTTTCGAATAATCCAGTAGCGTTTTGGCGCCTAATAGTGAAAGTTGATTCCTTAAGGATTTTGAAGTTCTTAAATATTTGGTTTGGAGTGTGTTTTTGCGTTATCGAGGTCCGAACAAAATTTTGAGAATTGAAATAGTTCTGTATTGTAATTTAAGACTTACACGCAAAATTTGGTGTCAATCCAAGTAATATAAGGGTGTTTCTTCGCATTGGAAGAAAGACAAGCCTTAAGGCAACTAAAGCTAGGAAGGTAGGTTAAAGTGACTAGTCTTTCTTATCCGAAAGCAAGCAAGACAACAAGGGAGGTTTTAGGCATGTAAATTGAAGAACTTGAAGTTCATAAGTTTGATTCTAGTGGTTTTAGGGGATGATTCTTAGATTTAGCATTATTTCGGGCGTTTCGAGGGTAGGGTGAGAGTAAGTCCGTTATGTAATTTTAAATTTATCGGTATGCTCGGACGGGGCCTGGGGGTCCCGAGCGTCAATCAGACGAGGCTCGAGTGGAGTTGGAAAGTTTGGTAGGAGCTGAAGCTCCAGGTATATATCATAATCGCACCTGAGGTTGGTCAGCCGCAAGTCTGAGACCACAGAAGTGGTCGAGCCTTCGCAGGTGCGGCCAATGGGAGGAGCCCAGGAACTGCAGATGCGACTCCTCTTCCGCAAAAGCGTAACTGCAGGAGAGGCCCCCAGACCGCAGAAGCAGTCCCAGCCATCCCAGCCCAACTCCGCAGATGCGGACGTTCCCTCACAGAAGAGAGATCGTAGATGCGGTCCCCTAACAGCAAGTGCAGAAATCGCTCAAGGCAGTGTCTTCATTTAATACGGGAATGTGTCATTTTTGACACATTTCATACATTGTTTGGGCGATTTGGGAGCTTCCAAAGAGGGATTTCAACTTAGCATTTGTAAGGTAAGTTACTTCTACTTAATGTGAGTTCAATACTTGGTTTATGGGTAGATTAACACACAAAAATTAGTAAAAATTGTGGGTGTAGAACAAAACTTAGGGTTTCGATAAAAATAAAATTTAACCACGAATATTATTGTGGAATGGAGTAAAAATCATATATTCCTGATCCTTAGATTATGGGTAATAACTTTTTTCAAAAAATTCCGGAATCCGGGCACGCGGGCCAAGAAATGGATTTTAAAAATCTTGTAATTTGGATTAGGGAATCACTCTAATGGTTGGGATATGAACTTTTAAGCTTATATTGATTAGTTTTCATGCTATTTGGATAGTTTTGGAGTGTTTGGTGCCAAATTGAGGATTTGGGCATAAGCTTAGACCGAAAAGTAGACCGTGGAGCAAGGTAAGTCTCTTTTCTAACCTTGTAAGAGGGAATTGTCCCCATAGGAGAAATACTTGAATATTTGCCATAATTGCGGGGGCTACGTACGCACGAGGTGATGAGAGTTCGTGCGTAGCTACTATTATATTTAAGCCCGGGTAGTCTAGGACCCAAAAATATGCTTTACTTGCCATATTTGTAACTTTATCGTTGATGTAGATTGCGTGAAACATATCGAATTTGACAAATTAATTTCCAAAAAGCTAAATATCATTTTATTGACCGCTAAAGAGAAGCTTGACATTCCTTTGGATAA
Organism: Nicotiana glauca; assembly: GCA_026770625.1. Taxonomy (NCBI): domain Eukaryota; kingdom Viridiplantae; phylum Streptophyta; class Magnoliopsida; order Solanales; family Solanaceae; genus Nicotiana; species Nicotiana glauca. Next base: position 34,162 of record MU770417.1, on the reverse strand, counting down.
TTGCTTTCCTGATAATTTATTGATTGACTGTTTGATATGCTTATCTGTGTTTGACCACGTCACATGTATGATCGCGAGCGGGGTAATAGATGCATTTATGGATCGTGCCGTTCGACGCTTCGGCAATGCATACTTTATTTTTATCTTGAATCGGGCCGTACGACCTCGATATTATTTGGGCTTGCTTCTTGTTTGATACTTTCTGTGATTTGGACTGGTTTAAATTCCTTGAAATATAAATTTTTAACTGAGATATTATATAGGAAAGAACCTATCACTTCCTACTATAAATGGTTATTTAGTTATGACATTCATGCTTAGATTAATACTTAAGTTATATTATTATTGACCCTAATAAGTGTCAAGTCGATCACTCGTCACTACTTCTTCGAGGTTAGACTGGATATTTACTGGGTACATATTGTTTAAGTGCTCATACTACGCTTCTGTACTTAAATGTACATGATTTGAGGCAGGTACATCTAACTACCAGTCTAGTGCACGTTCCTGATATTTGTCCGAGATTCCACGGTGAGCTGCCCCATTCTGAGTCATTTAGTAGCATGCCGAAGTCTCTGCTTTTGAAATACTGTCTATTCTGTTTCAGGCAGTGGGATAGCTACATTCTTTTGTATATTTTACTAGTTGCTCTAGTACTTGTGACACTAGTTCCTGGCACACACATTTATAGACTATTCTTTTGGGTTGTACATCTATTATTATGAATTTCTAATTATCACCTGCTTTAAATTTAAGTTAAGAAAATCCTAAGAATGTTTTAGTAAAATAAATGAAAACTCGCTAGTATCTTGGGGTTGGCTTGCCTAGAAACGGTTTTGGGCGCCATCACAACCTGAAATGGAATTTGGATCGTGACAATATTCTCAGGTAAGAAAGCAGAACCTAACATCTTTCTGTTGCTGAACATAAACCTACTTTAGATCCACTAGAGCATGTAGATCTACTAGACTACAAAGAAAGAAGTTGGTAGCAACGGAACTCTTTCTAAACCACTAGAGACAGTCACCTACAATAATAAGTCTACCTACGCAATATTGTAGTGACACGTTCGACTCCACGTGCCTGCTAATAGTTCCGAAGTAGCAAGAT
>MU770417.1:0-19853 GCA_026770625.1 Nicotiana glauca | reverse complement strand
GAATTTATGCCCCGATCCCTCATTAACTACTTTCCCTAAGTTCATTTATGCTATTTTGGTTTGCCGGGACGTTCGGTATTAGGATTCAGAGTGTTTTGGGACACTTAGTCCCTAAATGAGAGCTTAAGAGTTGAAAATGGTCCGTATTCGGAACAATGTGAAGACGACCTCAGAATGAGAATCCGATGGTTCCGTTAGCTTCGTAAGGTGATTTCGGGGTTAGGAGCGTGTTCGGAATGTTATTTGGAGGACTGTAGCTCATTTAGGCTTGAAATGCCAAAGTTTGAATTTTTGGAGTTTCCGGTCCGATAGTGAGTTTTTGATCCGAGGGTCGGATTTGAATTTCGGAAGTTTCTGTAGCCCCATCATGTCATTAGGGATGTGCGTGCAAAGTTTCAGGTCATTCGGGCGAGGTTTGGTTAGGTTTTTATCGATAGCGTGTTTGGTTGAAATTTTGAGTTCTTAGGCTTGAATCTTTGATTAATTCGTGTTTCCGACGTTGTTTTAGGTGGTTTAAGGATTGTAGCAAGTTTGACTGATGTTATGGGATATGTCTGTAGGTTTGGTTGAGGTCCCGTGAGCCTCGGGTGTGTTTCGGATGCTCAACGGGTCATTTCCTCTTGTTTTTAACTGCTGTTGCTGCTTCTGGTATGCCTTCATCGCATTCGCGACTATGCCATTCGCGTTCGCGAAGGCTTGTCTTGGCTAGATGGGAATTTCTTCAACGCATTCGTGTTAGGACCTTTGCGTTTGCGTAGCCCTATTTTCCCTTCCATCGCGTTCGCGTTGCCCATGTCGCGTTCGCGTAGTTACACTGTTCCACTCTTCGCGTTCGCGTATCATTTCACGCGTTCGCGAAGAGCAACCCCCGGGCCAACATATTTTTCTTCTACGCGTTTGCGGATGCTTTGTCGCGTTCGCGCTGAGTAACCAGAGCACCCTCGCTTTTTCTTCTTCGCGAACGTGATGCTTCTTCCGCGTTCACGATGACCAATTACCTGGGCAGACAGATTAAATTACCCATTTCGAGGTTTTCACCATTTTTATAACAATTTGACTTATAGAGCTCGGTTTTTTGGTAATTTTCGAAGGGATTTTCACCTGGGCAACTTGGGTAAGTAATTCTCACTCGATTTAGACCAAATTCCATGAATCTTCCCTTAATTTCACCGTTTAATTTCGTGTTTTGAATGGGAAGTGGGTAAAAACTTCTTAGGTTTAATTTTGTGATTTTAAGTGGGCATTTGACCTCCGATTTGGGAGATTTTTATATGGTTAGACTCGTGAGAGTACGAGGGTTCTGAAAATATGAAAATTATTTGGTTCCGAGGCATTTTCCTGAGCGGCGTTTTGGTCATTTTACCTATTTTCGCGCCTTAGCTTTAATTTCAATAGTAGAATCAGTTGTTTGCAATATTATTTATAATTTGTAATTGAATTGAATAGCTTTGGGCTATTTGGAGTCGGATACTCGTGGCAAGGGCATCGTTCCCTAGTTGATTTCGCACCAGTTCGAGGTAAGTGGCTTGCCTAACCTTGTGTGGGGGACTTCGTCCCTTAGGATGTGAAAATTTGGTAATTGAATGCCTTGTAAGTGAGGTGACGAGCGCATACTTGAGCTAATTATTGAAACTCAGATTTTTACTTTAAATGCTTGATTTGGATTTTCTTTCATAATTGCTTTACTTTACTTGCTATTATAGCCTGTGCTAGCGTAGGAGAGCATGTCTAATTGATCCGAGTTGCCTATGTGTTTAAATTGTCTTAACTGTGATTACGTGGAGCATGTTAGGCCAGTATTATTTGTTGCCTTGTATTGTTGCACTTCAAATTCTTAATATTTCTCTGATGTTGGTTGCGCATTTACATTGGGACTACGGATGCGGGATTCCGGGAGCTCCCCCTTGTTTGTTTACTTTGGGACTACGGGTTTGATTCCCGGGAGATCCCCCTGCACTTTTATTTTGGGACTACGGGACGGTATCCCGGATCCCCCCTGCACTTTTATTTTGGGACTACGGGACGGTATCCCGGGAGACCCCCCGGTACACTGATGATTGGATTACGAGACAGTATCCCGGGAGATCCTTTGATATTGATATGAGATTTGGACTACGGGACGGTATCCCGGGAGTTCCATTGGACAGTTGAGAAAAGGGCTACAGGATAGTATCCTGGGAGACCCTCGTAGGTATTCTTGTAATTTTGCTGTATTTACTCTGTGTTTCTGTTTTGTCTTACAGTATTATATTTCATTGAACTATCTTATCACACCGCTGTGTTCATTAGTTTTCATCAGACTTCGATACTGTTAATATCTTGCTATTTTATTGTTTCTGTCTCAGTAGGGCCCTGACCTTTCCTCGTCACTACCCAACCGAGGTTAGGCTTGACACTTACTGAATACCGCTGTGGTGTACTCATGCCTCTTCTGCGCATGTTTTTCATGTGCAGATCCAGGTACCTCTACGCATGCGCATTATCAGTAGTTGCAGAGAGCATTTCGGAGACTTGAGGTATATCTGCCACGTCCGCAGACCGGAGAGTCTCCCTCTCACTCTATCCTTTAGTTAGCTAGATGCTGTTATGTTCTTCCTTGTTATAGACTTTGTGGATGATTAGAGCAGTGTTATGTATTATTCTTAGCCTGTGTTGCCCGTGGGTTTCCGGGTCTTTGGGATGGTTTCAGAATTTAAAGTATTAAAGTGTATGTGCCAGGCGGCAACTGTATACATTACTCATGTTATTTAGCTTTTGAATATAAATTTCGCAAATGTTGTTACTTCCGCAATGCGTTAGGCTTACCTGTTCGTGAAGACTAGGTGCCGTCATGACGTGTTCACAATTGGTGAACTAGGGTCGTGACAGAAAATAAATACAGATAACTGAAAGAGACTTTGCTGGCTGCGGGCCGCCTCGAGAAATGCAACTCACCTAAGTCTCCGTATCAACCATGCTGCCACACCCAGTAGGCCACTAGAGATACGTATGCCTGTGCAACATAAATGCACAAAAGTGTGGGTATGAAAACAACGTGTACCCAATGAGTATCCCATCTAATCTCAAAGAAGTAGAGACGAGATGGTCGACTTCGACACTTACTAAGGTCCAATAATGATATATTATTAATGCAATGATTCACAGATTTTTTAATAACAATAAATTCAGATAAGTCACGAAACAGGTAAAAGATCCTTTTTATTAAAAGCCTCCGGATTCTTAATCCATTACTTAACAATTATCTCAAGTCGGGGAGAGAAGATATCAATATCAATAAATCTCAAGGCAAGCAATACAAGCATGTGCAACTCATGCCGAGGTCGTACGGCCCGGACCAACATAAATGTAAAATGTGCACTGCCGAGAGTCGAACGGCACAAATAATCCCGCTCGGGTATCGTACATGCGACGCGGTCAACATTAATTAAACAAATTTCCTGCTCGCGAATCATACATGCGACGCGGGCACATATATACACAGAGTCAAACAACTAGTTAAGAGTTTATCGGGAAATGTTTATTCCAATAAAAATCCAATTTTTCCTTTAATGATTTAAGAAAAATGAAGTTAAATACTTTTTGAAATTCTTTTACTGATTCGATGTGATTTAAGCAATTCAAGCTGCCAATAAGTTTACAAATAATCCAAGTACAGCATGCCTTTTGGTCCTAGATTACCCGAACAATAGCATGACAGTAGCTACACAGGGACTCTCATCACCTCGTGCGTACGTAGCCTCCACAAATAGGAGCACATAACCAATTAACTCACATATAGGGACAATTCCCTCTTACAAGGTTAGAAAGGAGACTCACCTTGCTTTGAAGATCCATAACCGACATTCCACGCCCTTTCGAAGACTCAAATTGATGCGCAACGCTCCAAAACTAGCCAGTATTTATGAAAATCCATTAATATATGCTCAATTACTCCTTACAATTTAATATATAACAATTCCTAACCTCGATCGAAAAGTTGACAAAAATGTCCTTGGCCCACGTGCCCGAATTTCCAAATTTTTTGAAGAATAAGTTTACCCATAGCTTCACGAACTCAAATATATAATTTTCTCTAAATTCTATACCCAAAGTAGTGGCCAAATTCCAAGAATATTAATTTATAGGTCCTTCCACCAAAACCCTAAATTTTCTATAAATTTTCTTGTCTAAATCCATATATAAACCTTGTATTTACTCAAAACTAGTAGAAATCACTTACTTATGCTTGGTGATGAAAATGGCACTCCAAAGTTGCTCCAAATCGGCTCCAATGGAAGAAAATGGGATTGAAATGAACCCAACCCCCGATTTTAAAGAACCTCACCGCCTCCAGCATTTCCGCATCTGCGGTCAGGGGACCGCATCTGCGAAATGGGCAAAGAAAGCTAGGACCGCTTTTGCAGTCTGGAGGCCGCATTTGCAGAGCCGCTTTTGCGGTTCCTGACCTAGCTTGCGTAGGCCGCTTCTGCGATACAAGGACCGCTTCTGCAGTTTCGAACCTGCGGTCCACCAACCGCAGGTGCAGTTATGACATAAGCAACAAACTTCAGCCCTTCCAAAAATCCCATTTTCGATCCGTTAACCACCCGGAATCCACCCGAGGCCCCCTGGACCCCAATCAATCATACCAACCAGTCCCAAAAAACATTACGGACTTGCTCGAGGCCTCAAATCACATCAAACAACGCCAAAATCATGAATCAACCTCCAATCCAAGCTTAATGAACTTTAGAATTTCAAACTTCTATATTCGATGCCGAAACCTATCAAATCACGTTCGATTGACCTCAAAATTTGCACACAAGTCATGTTCGACATTACAGACCTACTCCAACTTCCAAAATCGGATTCCGACCCCGAGATCAAAAAGTCCACTTCCGGTCAAACTTCTCAAAAACCTTCAAATTTCTATCTTTAGCCAAATGACTTCAAAATGACCCACGGACCTCCGAATTCACTTCCGATTGCTCTCCCAACTCCCGAATCACCATATGGAGCTACTCCAGACTCGGAATCCCAAATGGACATCGATAACACTGGAATGCACTTCAAGCCAAACTTATGAAATTTCTTCCAAAATGCTTACTTCCATAATAGGCGCCAAAACGCTCCCGGGTTATCAAAAACCCAAACCGGGCATACGCCCAAGTCCGAAATCATCATACGAACCTGCTGGAACCTTCAGATCCTGATTTTGAGGTTGTTTACTAAAAAATCTAATCTTTGTTAATTCTTTCAACTTTAAGATTCCGAAATGAGAATTCTCTTTCCAAATCAACTCTGAACTTCCCGAAATTCAATTCCAACCACGCGTACAAGTCATAATACCTGAAATGAAGCTGCTCATGGCCTCAGACGGCTGAACGACACGCTAGAGCTCAAAATGACCGGACGGGTCGTTACATTCTCTCCCACTTAAACATATGTTCGTCCTCGAACGTGCTACGAACTATGCTGGAGTTGTCCGAAATCACTGTTTAACACCTCATGCACCTTCCTGTGCTACCACAACTCCGTTGAGCACATTAGCTCGATCAATTCTAAAGATATTCCTTTTTTATTCAAGCAAATAAGCCTTAGAGCCTAATTCCAACATCCGAAATTCTATGCCAGACCTGTTTCCAACATACACTCACCGTATCAATATCTACACACAACACCAAAACACGACTGCATACCTTAGCTGAATTTACCCCTTGCACCATTTTACTCACATGACCATAATAACATTCTCTGATCAATTTAGTCGAAATTCCACGAATATGATGCTCCCATTGCACCGCATAACATACATAGGTCTTGCTCAAATTCTTACAATACCGCCATGACGGAAGAGATATGTGAAATTTCATAACCAACTGCCGAATCAACAAATCTTTGAGTCTATACTCCTAACAAGAACCATCACCTCATTCTGAACCAAATAATGGTCTTTACTCTTCAATATACTTTATATGTTCAGATTGCACTGATCTCGAATTCAATGATCTCGTCTCACCAAGTACGAACTGCTCAGGCAATAAACCATCCCGACATGACCAAAGGTCTCATATGATGCTACAATGTGCCAATAGGCTACCATATCGAATGCGATACAAGGGAAAGTAAACTTTGAGAAAGAAATTCAATTACACTGCTCGCGAATCATACATACGACGCGGTCAACTTAATTAAACAAACACATAAAAACGGATACGGAGAACTGCACTCAGCATCACACCGCTGCGGCGCGCAACCCGATCCAAACAACATAACCATGATGGCGTGCCACCCGATCCACACATAACACTGACCTAAGGAGATTCATATCGAGCTAAATTGCTCATTACAATAAAATATCAAATTTCAGTCACAAGCACGCTAAGTGCATAATTCCATCCATAGGGAGACATATAGCGCCATAAGCTACAACACTCAAGCACAACTGAGGTGAAATATACGATCTTAATCTCAAAAGTCATCCTGCTTATATAACATCACCTCTACGCAGAGCCGCAACACATAAGAAATTCACCAAGCCATCTCACAACTTGCACATCGCAATACATCATTACTTGAAATAGCCAACAACAGAATAACACCCCGACTACTCTTCCATAAGGAGCTCTTTGTTGAAATAAACACATCTGGCCTAATATAGAGCCCATATTCACATTTAAATCCATCCACTGACCTCAAGTCGATCCTGATCGTACCAAACTAGGCCAATAACCCTTCAAAGGTCCATACTAACTTCCCTTTTCTCATAACACAGAAGAACAACCATCACAACCGGAGTAATCCACCATAGTCCACAATACAATAAACCGAGTGCCCTCCCGGCATCAAATTCCCAATTTAACAACTTCATACTTGGTTTAAATCTTTAATCAATCAAGTGACTACATGCCACACTTATACAATCTTCTTGTGGGACACGCTCCCAACACCTACCATAACAAATAACTGGGTCGTACCTCCAAACCACTGGCTGCACTAATGCTGAAGATAATACCAACTTACCTTAAACATCGAAACTCCTTTCCTGCTCATCCGAGCTCGTGACATCCTTGTTAACACCGAACTGTTACCTTGATCTTCACTTAAAATTCCATACCACTCACTGCACCCAACATGCCAACATACGATAGAACACGTTTTTCATCATAACTTCAGAACCACTATTAGGTTAACACTTCATCATATAAAACTTTCCACTTAACTCACTTCAGGAGAACCATAGAAATACATAGCTGAATTCTCATAACCGTAGAATATGCAAATCTCTAAGTAATGGTCCTTCCGGGGCCTACCTCCACATAACAGACCACAATGGTAGAATACTTTATAAATAACACCAACTACGGCGACCGACAAGCCTCGCATGCACCGTCACAATTCACTTGCATAACTTGATCATGCTAATAGAACTGATCACTACCAGCAACATGCCAATTCGACTATGGCTAACCAATCCTTCTTCTTCCAATTTGTCCTTGATTGCCATAGAAACAATGATAACTCCATTCAACTCTTAACACACTCCATCCGCACTCATCCCGAGTGACTCTGAATCAGGAGATCATGCTGTCTCAAATCCCACGAACCATTTCATACCTCCCAATTGCTACACTGCAAGTTAAAACATCATATAACATCCTGTAGCCCTTCTCATAAGCTACTACCAAGCTTGATTATTAACCGCACCTATAGGCTCGTAATCATTAATCACCACGCTTTGCCCTTCTGAACCCACTAGGACCGTTGTTGAGAGCCACCCGCTCTGACTTGGCCCCGAATATAATCAATTCCATAAATCTTCTAGCACATGAATACCTCCTCGGCGAAGCACCCAGTAAAATCACTTCCCTTGAAACCCACATCTATACAAGGCATAAGTCCTGAATCCTTCCCTAAGTCTGAACATGGCCAATAAGGCCATCCTCAGCACGCCTCTAACAATTCCTTTGCTCGAATTACCACTTATGTTATTTTTCCTGTAGTTGAAATAACCTATAAATATGCTAATTATCAGAAACCTCGCAAGAAGATAACCATACAATCCAATCGTAGGCGGTGGGACTCTCTCACTTAGCTCGAAGCCACTATTACCTAACCCTGGAATTCACCAGGATTTTTAATCTCTTATTGACATCACCTTGCATAATTAACCGCCAAAATTTCTCGGAATCTTTCTGAAAAACCCCTCTTTATACTCTGAATCATCAACCACATTCGCACGACCGATTTATTTCCTGTACAACCAATAAAATTCTTCATAGAAGCCTCGCCAACCACGTGACTGCTAACCTGTTCACAGGGAATAACCCACCTATGGAAATCACTTCCCGACATCTTCCAAGGCTGTTGCACAGGGTACAATCACTACGACATCAATAACCCATCCCGAGTCCGAGCTCACTCTCTAGCTGCACAAGTTTATTTACCCCTTAAGGACGTTAAATGTGCATAAACATCCCTCCAATTCAAGGTTATGTTGTATCCTTCTTCAGTTCAAGCAGCCCCTTCCTGTTATATCAAATCTCCTGTCGTATAATAGCCCATAATCTAAATTAAATCCGTAGACCCCAAATCACCAATCACTAAAATTCCCAAGTCATCCCAGACTCTCCTTAAGACGCATAGTCATCCTACCCCAATTCCCATATGCAATTCCGCCACTCTCTCACTTTGGCGAAACTCATCCCTTTAATCGACTACTCGACCTTTTCCTCTTATACTTGGCCTTATAGAAATTGTAGCCACCGCCTAACACTTCCCACATGTCTTTCCTCATTCTTTGCTGCTAAGTTGCTACCTTAAATAAAATCTATCTTCGTGGCACTTGAACCCACATTTGCTGCTAACTTTACACCTTTTGGAAGATCATCTTTCTCATATCGTTGACATTAGAAACACTGATTCAACCCTAAACTACCGTACCCTGTGATATCTGACAACTGCATCTTCAATACTATTTTACAATAGCTTGCCCTAAAGGCGAATTGTAGAATGTCATAACATCGGCGAACTTAGTATGTTCAATTAGGACGACGACAAACCATCATAGAAGAAAGCTCCACCACTCTCGCAAATACCATGTCTCATTACTCTACCAGCCCACATCCGACCATTCTTAGTCTGATTGCCTTTCCACTGCCGGGAATAAAAATACTGAACCTCTAGATTATGCACTGAGTCAACCTACCTTCAGGTCATTCACCACCCCGAGACATAGGAAAATGTCCTACCATCATATCAATACTGTGGAACAATAGTTTATATCATCATGTCAACTCATACCTAGCCTCAGAGCTCTCAGAAGTACCGCTATTGAGCTGAAACGATAGAATATCCTTCCACAAGGCGACGATAATAGCTCAGATAACTATACATGGAGAAACACCCCGTACTGCATCGGTAGTACCATAACAATTCTTCAATTCTCGATTTATAAGAAGCGGTTCGCGTCGCACATGATTGAATAGGAATGAAATAAAGGCATAAGGCCCCAAGGATCAAATCGCATGATAATAATCAAGAAGGGAAGTACTCCTAACAGTCCTGCGGCCTCCCGAGGATAAGTACAAACGTCTCCATACCGCTCTGTGAGACTCTACTAGACTTGCTCATGACTCGCGAGACCCTAGGAACCTAGTGCTCTGATACCATGTATTCACGACCCAAAATACACTAAGGGTCGTGATGGCGCCGGATACTGCTGTTAGGCAAGCCAACCAAATTACCTGATTAAATTCTCATTTTAACAATTTTGAAAACTAAGATTTTCCTTCAATTTTACTAGTAGAAGACAATCTTTACAATGTAAATAAAAGAAAGTTTGAAAGTAAATACGAGATACCCAATAATCATCCCAAAATCCGGTGTCACAAGTGCATGAGCATTTACTAATAAGGAAATAAAATGTAACAACCATCCAGAGTACAATATAGGATAGAAAATAAATACAGATAACTGAAAGAGACTCTGCTGGCTGCGGGCCGCCTTGAGAAATGCAGCTTACCTAAGTCTCCATATCAAGCATGATGCCACACCCAGTAGGCCACTAGAGATACGTATGCCTGTGCAACAAAAATACACAGAAGTGTAGTATGAGTACGAAAACAATGTGTACCCAATGAGTATCCCGTCTAATCTCGAAGAAGTAGAGATGAGATGGTAAACTTCAACACTTACTAGAGGTCCAATAATGATATATTATTAATGAATGATTCACAGATTTATTAACAACAGTAAATTCAGATAAGTCACGAAACAGGTAAAAATTCCTTTTTATTAAAAGCCTCCGGATTCGTAATCCATTACTTAATAATTATCTCAAGACGGGGAGAGCAGATATCAATATCAATAAATCTCAAGGCAAGCAATACAAGCATGCGCAACTCATGCCGAGGTCGTACGGCCCGGACCAACATAAATGTAAAATGTGCATTGCTGAGGGTCGAACGACACGAACCATAGATACATCTGTTACCCTGCTCACGTATCGTACATGAGACGCGGTCAACATTAATTAAACAAATATCCCACTGGCGAATCATACATGCGATACGGGCACATATATATACACAAAGTCAAACAACAGTTAAGAGTTTATCGGGAAATGTTTATTCCAATAAAAAGCCAATTTTTTATTTAATGATTTAAGAAAAATGAAGTTAAATCCATTTTGAAATTCATTTACTGATTTGATGTGATTTAAGCAATTTAAGCTGTCAATAAATTTACAAATAATCCAAGTACAACATACTTTTTGGTCCTAGACTACTCGGATAATAGCATGAAGGTAGCTACGCACAGATTCTCATCATCTCGTGCATACGTAGCCCCCCACAAATAGGAGCACATAACTAATTAACTCATCTATGGGGACAATTCTATTACAAGGTCAGAAAGGAGACTCACCTCGCTCCGAAGATCCATAACCGGCATTCCACACCCTTCCGAAGACTCAAATTGATGCACAACGCTCCCAAACTAGCCAATAGTTATGCAAATTCATTAATATATGCTCAATTACTCTTTACAATTCAATATATAATAATTCCTAACCCCGATCGAAAAGTTGACAAAAATGCCCTCGGCCTACGTGCCCAGATTTCCAAAATTTTCGAAGAATAAGTTTACCCATAGCTTCACGAACTCAAATATTTAATTTTCTCTACATTCTATACCCAAAATCGTGACCAAATTCCAAGAATATAAATTTCTAGGTCTTTCCACCAAAACCCCAAATTTTCTACAAATTTCCTTGTCTAAATCCATATATAAACCTTGTATTTACTCAAAACTAGTAGAAATCACTTACCTCATGCTTGATGATAAAATGGCACTCCAAAGGTGCTCCAAATCGGCTCCAATGGAAGAAAATGGTGAAATGAACCCAACCCCCAATTTTAAAGAACACTACCTCCAGCATTTTCGCATTTGCGGTCAGGGGACCACATTTGCGGTCCCGCTTCTGTGAGAAGGCGACCGCATCTGCGGAATGGTGAGAGAAGGCTGGGAACGCTCCTGCAGTTTGGAGGCCGCATTTGCGGAGCTGCTTCTGCGGTTCCTGACCTAGCTTGCCTGGGCCGCTTTTGCAATATAAGAACTGCATCTGTGGTCTCGCACCTGTGGTCCACCAACCGCAGGTGTGGTTATGAGAGAAGCAATAAACTTCAGCCCTTCCAAAAATCTCATTTTTTATCCGTTAACCACCCGGAATCCACCCGAGGCCCCCGGGACCCTAACCAATCATACCAACCAGTCCCAAAATGTATTACGGACTTGCTCGAGGCCTCAAATCACATCAAACAATGCCAAAATCATGAATTGACCTCCAATCCAAGCTTAATGAACTTTAGAATTTCAAACTTCTATATTCGATGCCGAAACCTATCAAATCACGTCTGATTAACCTCACATTTTGTACACAAGTCATATTCGACATTATGGACCTACTCCAACTTTCAAAACCATATTCTGACCCCAATATCAAAAAGTCCACTTTCGGTCAAACTTCTCAAAAACATTCAAATTTCTATCTTTAGCCAAATGACTTCAAAATGACCTACGGACCTCCGAATTCACTTCCGATCGCTCTCCCAACTCCCGAATCACCATACGGAGCTACTCCCAGACTCAAAATCCCAAACGGACATTGATAAAACTGAAATACACTTCAAGCCAAACTTATAAAATTTCTTTCAAAATGCTAACTTCCACAATTGGCGCCAAAACGCTCCCGGGGTATCCAAAACCCGAACTGGGCATATGCCCAAGTCCGAAATCATCAAATGAACCTTCTAGAACCTTTAGATCCCGATTCTAAGGTCGTTTACTCAAAAATCCAATCTTAGTTAATTCTTTCAACTTTAACCTTCCGAAATAAGAATTCTCTTTCCAAATAAACTCTGAACTTCGTGAAATTAAATTTCGACCATGGGTACAAGTAATAATACCTAAAATGAAGCTGCTCACAGCCTCAGTCTACTGAACGATGGGCTAGAGCTCAAAACAACCGATCGGGTCGTTACAGTATCATCTATCCTGCCAACATGATTGTCATAATCCAATATAGTAAGTTTGTGATTCAGCTCCATTGGTGTTGCAACAGGTTTGCAACCGTTCAGTCCTATACCAAAAATTAGTTCTAGTGCATATTTTCTCTAGTTAAGAAGAACACCCTCCTTTGATCTCATGACTTCAATTCCCAAAAAGTATCTAAGCTCTCCTAGGTCTTTGACTTTAAAGCACTTGTGTAAGGTACTCTTAGCTTCATCTATCAAAAACTGAGAGCTTCCTATTATCAAAAGGTCCTCCACATAAATCAGGATGATCACAATGTCCATTACATGCTTCTTGGTAAAAAGAGAATGATCATGGGTACTCTATGTGTATCCAGCATCTAACAAGGCACTGGTGAGTTTGATGTTCCACTGGCTTGATGCCTGCTTCAGTTTATAGATGGATTTTAATAGCCTGCACACCTGATACTCCCCTTGCTTTTGAAATCCTGTGGAAGTTCCATGTAAACCTCCTCAGCCAAATCTCCCTGAAGGAAGGCATTGTTGACGTCCATTTTAAAAAGATGCCAACTTTTAGATGCAGCAACACTAATAACAGTGTGTATGGTAACCATTTTAGCTATCGAAGAAAATGTCTCATGGTAATTCAAGCCTTCCTGTTGAATATAGCCTTTTGCAACCAGTCGCGCTTTAAACTCGTACACTTCACTATTGGTTTTATATTTGATCTTATAGACCCATTTTGATCCAATTGTTTCTTGCCCGGAGGTAGAGACATAATCTCCCAAGTGGAGTTATCCTCAAGAGCTTTGATCTCCTGCTTCATAGCTTCTACCCACTGTTGATTTTAAGCTGCCTCTCTGAAGGTTATAGGTTAATTCAATACAAAAATTACCCCTAGATAGAATTGATAATCTAGATAAAGGTGATGATATGCTATGTGAGATGATATGGGGTACTTTCTTGTCACAGAGGTGGAAACATAATCTTTCACCCATAGAAAAGGAGCATGAGATCTTTGTGGCCTGGCATGTATCAATTGAGGTCCTTCAGTTAGAATAGTATCATGTTCAGAAGCTACTGGTGTTGTACTTGCAGGAACTACTTCAGTAATTGCTTGATCAATAGGAGCTGTATAACTCAACTCCCCTTGAGGTGTGACACTGTCAGGATTCATGTGGTTATTTTGAAGAGGAATGTCATCCATATCTGCTCCAGAAGTATCAGGTTCAGCTGAATGTGGTTCACCCTGCAATGTGGCTATATGCTGTGTAGAAGAAGAACTCTGCATAACACTGTCCTGGAGAACTGGAGGCACAATAGTCACATCTTGCACAACATATCATCTGTATTGCTGGGAAGATTCTTAAAAGGAAATATGTTCTCCTTAAACACTATATGTCTACTAACAAGGAAGGATTTACTTTCTAAGTCATAAACCCTATAACCCTTTTGAGTATCAGAATAACCAATGAATACAGTCCTTCTTGCTCTAGGAGCAAACTTATCTTCCCTTGGCAAGCTACTTGTATAGCATATGCAACCAAACACCCTCAAATGTTCTATGTTAGCTTCTTTCTTGTAAAGCAGTTCATATGGAGTCTTTGTGACGACCCGGCCCGTTGTCTCATGTGTTATTGCTCCGTTTCCCCCATTTCATGTTTCCTCATATTTTGTTATCGGTATGTGGTGTGTTAGATTGATTTAGATTGATTTTGATAAGAAATGAGACACTTAGTCTCTTTAAGGAAAGCTTAAGTTGAAAAAGTCAACCCGATGTTGACTTATGAGTTATAGGGATCGGATATGATTTTTGGTGATTCGGTTAGCTTCAGGGGATGATTTGTATCTTAGGAGCGTGATCGGAATTGATTTTGGAGGTCCGGTGTAGAATTAGGCTTGAATTGGCGAAGTTAGAATTTTGGCAAATTCCGGTTGATAGGTGAGATTTTGAACGAGGGTCAGAATGGAATTCCGAGAGTTGCTGTAGCTTCGTCAGGTGATTTTGGATATGTGTGCAAAATTCCAGTTCATTCGAATCTCGTTTGGTCGGGTTTTTGATCGAATGCGAGTTTCGGAAGTTTTGGCTGTACTTAGGCTTTGATTTGAGGAAATTTGATGGTTTTAGTGTTGTTGGATGTGTTTTTATGATTGGAACAAGTTTGTATGATGTTTCAGGAGGTGTTGGCATTTTTGGTTGAGGTCCCAGAGGCCTTGGGGTGAGTTCGGGTGGTTAAACGAAGAGTTTTGGAGTTTGGCATGATTTTTGGAATTCTGATTCTGTCATTTCCGCATCTGCGGAAAAGGGACCGCATAAGCGGTTCCGCAGATGCGGCTGGGGGATCACATAAGCTGCTCCAGTGGGGGGCCCAACCTTCCGCAGAAGCGGTTTAGGACCGCAGAAGCGGCTCCTGGCGGCTTAAGTGAGACCACATAAGCGGTGTTTTGACCGCAAAAGCGGAAGCCGCAGGTGCGGTGCATTGACCGCATAAGCGAAAACGACTGGGCAGAACAATATTAAGTCTTCTTTGCGAATTTTGAAGGAGAAAACATTTTGGACTTCAGACTAAGGCAATTTTTGGGCGATTTTAAAGATGGTTTCGAGAGTTTTCATCAGGTATGGATTCTTGGTCTTAGATTATGTTATTATGGTGTAAAACATGGATTAACACTGAAAATCCTAGGGAATTAAGGCTAAAAATGAAGGTTAGGGCTTGAAATTTGAAAGAGTTTAAACTAGTGACTTGAGGGGTCAAATGGAGTCCGATTTTTGTGAATTTGGTATGTATGAACTCGTGGCGAGATAAGGATCGTGTTGATGTAAAGTTTTCTGGACTTCGAGGCATGGGACCGGGGCTCGGGTTTTGCAAATTTCGTGAATTTCGATGTTTTTCGAGTCATTTTAATTGGGTTATGTCCCTTTAGCCTATTGTAATGTATTCGTTATGGTTTTGAGCAGATTCGACATGCGAGGAGGTTGATTTGTGAGGCAAAGGTGTCGCGAGCTAGAGGTTTCACCGGCTAGAGGTGAGTAATACTTGTAAATGATATCCTGGGGGTTTGAAACCCCGGATTTACATATCATAGTGCTGTATTGAGGGACTTGCACGCTGGATATGAGCGTGGGGTAGAGCACCGTTGGGGATTGTGACTTGGTCTGTCCCGATTGTTGATTTTTCCGTGTATTTGATTGAAACTACTTGTATCATCATACTATGAGCTAACTGTCATGTTTGGGCTTCGTGCCAACTATGTGAATCCTTTGGGGATTGATATTACTGTTTTAGCTTATCTTGCATATCATTGGTTTCAGTCCAAGGTTTTAAATACTATTTTGCAAACTCAGCCATACTTCTAAGTTTTGAAAATTCAAATGATATTTTAAATGATATTTCGGGCTGAGAACTACTGTTTTATAAATGCCCAAGGGGCTTATGATGATTTTCTGGACTGAGCATGGATCGAGCTACGCGCCACAACAGTATTATATTGATTATGGGTGGATCGGGCTGCGCGCCGCAGTGGTGTTACATTGATATTGAGGCCGAGTGCCTGGATGATTATACTGATATTGATATGAGGATTAGAGCCTAGATGTGATGCCACGAGATGGCTTGTTATTGCGCTTGGGCTGTAGGAGCCCCTCCGGAGTCTGTACACACCCCCAGTGAGCGCCATCGACGATAAATAAATGGAGCGGGCTGCACGCCGCAGCGGGTACTAGAGTGTACCGTTGTCTGCATTGCATTGCACTCATGCATTTGTTCTTATTTTGTAATGTTGTCATGACATTCAACACTCATATCATTGGCATTCATGCTACTTCTTGCACTGTCTACCAGATACCCTGGTGTTATTTGTTAATGGAGTGCTGTGCCCGAGAGGCTGATGTTGTACTGTGTGAGTTGAGAGTGAGCTCGAGAGGCTGATGTTGTACTTTGTGAGTTGGGAGTGAGCCCGCAGGGTTGATACTGTACTGAGAAGTTGATATTGAGCCCGAGGGGTGGATTTCTGATTATTTCCTACTTGTTGAAATTATTTTTGCAACTGTTGAAAAGGAATATTTTCAAAAGAGGTTTTAACTGAGCCTAGATGCTTTCCAAAGGATTTTCATGATTTTACTATTTCTCCTCAAAGAAAAGAAAATAAAAAAAGGGGTTGTACTGTTCTATATAGCATGATGGAGTGCCTTACGTGATTTCTTACTTTCAGCTATTATTTACTTTTATTACTCACTGAGTTGGAGTACTCACTTTACTCCCTGCACCTCGCATGCAGTTGCAGGTATTGTTCCCCGGTAGCGGGTTTTGAGCTGTTTGAAGATTTGTTCTCATGGCTGAGTCAGGTGACCGCTAGCGTCCGCGGCACCAGATCTTCTCCCTTATTTTATGTTATTCCTGTTACTTTCAGACTTTGTTCCTATTTTAGGACTTGTAGTACTTTAGTGAACTCTGTAGTAGCTCATGACTAGTGACACCCCGATGTCGGGCTGTGACGGGATGGTTCCCTGTTGTTATCGTTGTTTTCTGTGCTTTTGATTATGCTAATCATGTTTTAGTTTTATAAATGTTAAATAACTGTTAAAAGGAAGCATTTGTTTCGTTGGCTGGCTTTGTCTTCACGAGAGGCGCCATCACGACCGGGTTTGGGATTTGGGTCGTGACAAGTTGGTATCAGAGCCAGGGTTATTAGGTCTCACGAGTCATGAGAAGGTTTAGTAGAGTCTCGCGGATCGGTACGAAGACGTCTGTATTTATCCTCGAGAGGCTGCAGAACCTTTAGGAAAGCTTTGCATTCTTGAATTCTTATCGTGCTTCCTTGATTCATCTTGAAAAGAAACTTTTGAAATTCCTTCCACGCGTTCGTATGCGCGCATGAGCGCTCAGTATTAGATGAGCCTTGATGGCTTGTAATTCCCCGATCAAGGGGCGAGATGTAATCTCCATGAGTTTGATGTTGGGCCAGTTTGGAGGTCTTGAGACCGGATCTTTGCCTATGGCTTGGTAGTGACGAAGAAGTCTGCTGGATAAATGATGAAATGTTAAGTGTTCGATTCCTATTGTGATTCGATGTGTGGCTCGAGTTATGGGCACGTGAAGAATATTTTTCGTATTCCTAGTTGGGAAGTGTAGTACATTACGTGTGGCGGTATGAGTTCAGAATCAGGAAGACTTAATGGCTGTGTTATGTGTATGGCAGTGGAAGGTATACAAAAATATTAACTAAAGGTAAATCTAGTGGGTAATTGGCTTATGAGGGGAAATCTATTTGTCATACTAGTTAGATAAGTCTGGGAGCTGGGATCGCTTCTGTAAATGTATTATGACGAAATCGTTGAGTCGAGGAGACCACCTTGAAGGTCAAAAATATTACGGAAAGAAAATGTTCTTACTTGGTTGAATAGCCCAAATAATGGAGGGTTGAAAGGTATTTCCTATGTGTTATAATTCAAATAGGTGCAACGCATTGTCCATCTATCAATTTTGATAGTATAATACATGTAGTATTGAGATTTATGTAATTGATATGCATTGTGACGCTTTGTCAAGTTGTGGATGTTTTGTTAGGATGGTTTTGGTGATTCTGTGGCAAGTGGATAGGCCCAATTACAAAGGAGACTCTGCCGAAATTTTTGTAAAATTTGGGACTTAGTAAAAAATAAAAATAAAAAATTTGGCTGCCTAGATAGTAGACTTAACTGTTATGTGAGTGAATGCAAGAAAATACAGAAGAGTTAAAATTCCAGATGATTTGTGTTTCCACAAGCTTATGAAAGAGTGAGTTTAATCTCACTATGGTATTACAACAACAATGGAGCATATGCGTTATGAATATTGTGTGTTGTGATATATGCCTTCGAGCCAAGTTGGGAGCTTGCTATTGGTTAGCGGATTGTGTGGTTATGTACTATGTTAGTTCTAATTTGATGTATGCGGGTGAATTAGTCCTGGTTGTGGAAATTGGGTCGAGAATGACACGAGTGAAGGAAAATTTTGACAAGGATGTCATGAGCTCGGATGAGCAGGAAAGAAGTTTTGATGTTTAAGGTAAGTTGGTATTGTCTTAAACGTCACCTGAGATCGGTATTTCCCAAAAAGGGTTTTGCATCCTAGTTAATGATTCTTGACCGCTCTTCAACGTTAGTATGACCGGTGGTCTGGAAGTATGCCCCAGATATTGTTATGGTAGGATGTGGGAGTGTTTCCCACGGGAAGATTATATGAGTATGGAATGTAGTCACTTGATTGATTAAAGATGTAAACCAAGTATGATGGTTGTTCTTGTGTGTTATGAGAAAAATGGAGTTATTATGGACCCTTGAAAGGTTGCCAAACTAGTTCATTGTGATCAGAATCAGCTTGAAGTCGGTGGATCGACTTAATGTGAATAATGGATCTATATCAGGCCAGATGTGTGCATTTTTGTAATGCGGTCCTCATGGAGGAGTAGTTAGGTTGATGCTTCATTGTCAGATATCTCGCGTAGTGATGCATTGCACTGTGTGAGTTGTGAGACAACTTGAGAAATTGCTTACATATTGAGAATCCGCGTAGGAATGATGTTATATGAGCAACTTGGCTGCTGAAATTCCGATTGTATATCACGCCTCAGTTGCACTTGAGTTTTGTAGCTATAACGCTATATAATCCTTAGAGGTGTTATTACGCACTTAGCATGCTTATGACCGATATTAGGTATTCTGTTGTAATGAGCAAATTTGGCTCGATGTGTATCTCCTTATGTGAGATCTATGTGTGGATCGCGTGGCACGCCGCCATGGGTATTGTCACGACCCATTTTGCCTAACTAGGTCATGATGGCGCCTAACACCACAGTTAGGCCAGCCAACTGCGGAAGTTTTGATTAAGTCTCGATTATTAATTAGCCAACCAAAAATACTAGTATTTTCAAGTAAATAAAAGAAACTAGCAAGATCATACCGTGCTGATATAGTCATACAACCCCAAAATAATTGTTCTCTACAGTGTGTGCCAGAACCCGGTATCACTAGCTACGGGCGACCAGTAGAGTATAAACAAAAATATACAAAACACTGTCCTACTGTCTGAATCAAAATAGACAGAAAATCATAAATACAGGAAAAGGACTCCTTCGGCTGCGAATCGGTATGAGGGAGAAGGCAGCTCACCGTAGAAGTCCCAGAAAGTGCTCACTGATATGCACCCGAGTGATGTCCGGATCCACCTGCCTCAAACCCTGTACATTTAAGAACAGAAGCGTAGCATGAGTACATAAACAATGTGCACTCAGTAAGTATCCCATCTAATCTCGAAGAAGTAGAGACGAGAGGTCGACTCGATACTTACTAAGGTCAATTAA
>MU770412.1:4290-14861 GCA_026770625.1 Nicotiana glauca | reverse complement strand
AATTGAAAGAACTTGAAAAACACCCAAAAATACGAAGTTGGCAAAACCCGAGCCCCGGGCCCACTTCTCGAAAAAATTACAAAATTTACATTTTCAGAATCCTCGTCTTGCCACGAGTCCGCACATATAAAGTTCATCAAAATCGGAGTTCAAATGAGCCCTCAAATCCCAAATTTTCATTCTCAAAAGCCAAGACCTAACTTCTTCAATTTTTTTTACCAACTTCAGAGAATTAATGGATGATTCTTTAATTAAATGATGTTTCTAGGCCACGAGACTTACCTCCAATCACTTCCCGTCGAAATTCCCTTCAAAATCTATCAACAAGCTCTCAAGGTAGTGTAAAAAAGGTGGAAAAATGGCATAGGTCGCGGATGAAATAACCCTTAAAATAAATTCTGACGCCCAGTTATCTTTTTATGCGAACGCGTGGGTCCTCCCGCGTTCGCGATGGCTAAAACTCCTTGGGCTCATATTTACTCTACGCGAACGCGTAGATCACCCCGCAAACGCAATGCATCTGATCCCTCTACTACGTGAACACGTAACAAATCCCGCGAACGCGTAACAAATCCCGCGAACGTGGTGAACAACTTATGCTGGCCCCCAGGCCCTCTTACGCGAACGCGATCGTCCACAATTTACAACTACGCGAACGCGTCCTTCCCTATGTGAACGCGATGACCAAGCATCCCAAGCCTACGCGAATGCGGCCAAGGCCACGCGAACATGAAGGCTTGATAACTACTGCACTACTGCTGCAACTTTCAGCAGATTTTCATAAGTCCAAATTCCCGGAAATCATCCGAAATCACCCCGAGGCCCCCGAGAACTCAACCAAAATACCAACATATCCCGAAACATCATACGAACTTGTTCCAATCATAAAAACACATACAACAACACAAGAATCATCACATTACCACGGATTCAAGCCTAAATTTAACTAAAACTTCCGAAACTCACACTCGATCAAAAATCCGACCAAATGATGTGCGAATGACCTAAAAATTTGCAGACATATCCAAAATCACATAACGAAGCTACTGCAACTCTCGGAATTCCATTCCGACCCTCGGATCAAAATCTCGCCTATCAACCAGAATCCGCCAAAATTCAAACTTCGCCAATTCAAGTCTAATTCTATACCGGACTTCCAAATTCAATTTCGATTGCTCCCCTAAGTCACAAATCATCCCCCAAAGCTAACCGAATTACCGGAATTCACATCCGAGCCCTCTAACTACATAGTCAACTTCCGGTTGACTTTTCTAAAACAAGATTCCTTCTAAGAGGCTATGTGCCTCATTCTCAACTAAAACCAACTCGATTACATCCGATCAACTCTAATACCGATATTAAATCATAAAGGAACATAATGTGAGGAAAACGGGGCGGTAACTCATGTGTCGACAGGCCGGGTCGTCACAGAATCCTAATAGGAAATACTCTTGGTTTATTAAACTCTGTTCTAATATGAACAGTCAACAGATTCCAAATTGGTTTTTTAAATGGTGGAAATTTTATGGTCCATCATTGGAAATACTTCCTCCTTTATTTAAATATTTATATACTCAATGGATAGACATATCTTCCAGAATTATTTTACTACAAAAAGATAATATCTTTTATGATGGTATCGCATTAATGTATTTCTTCATAGAATTTTCAATTCCATGGATCATGAAATGGGATGTTCAAACTGGTTATACCGATGAAGGGATTCCTNGATTCCTTTCCTTCATAGAATTTTTTATAATAAATTCTGGACCAAATTACTCCAGACAGACACCCAAGGCAAACTATTTGGTGAAGAATTAATTCAATAAATTCAGACTAAGATAGACACATATGTGAAATTAGACAGAGCAGATACTGCAGGGGACAAATTAAGTCTTTTCGAGATGATTAATAAAAGTCTTCAAATGAAGAAAGGAGCTCTCTCCAAGAAAGAAATCCTCGCTTCATAATTTGAGGAAATAAAGAAAGATTTAGCAAAAAATTTCGGAACAGAAGTCAGTGATGATATATCCATGGCTTCTATAGGTAATACTTCCAATGAAGAAGAATGTGTAGCAGGGGAAGCTCAAAGCACCTCGGGAACAGAAGTTAATATAAATGAGATAGAAGATTTCCTTGCAAAATTGAAGGAAAGTGCTGAAGAATCTTCAGAAAGAAAGGACAAAAAACGAAAAGGAAAAGCATGAATGATTGAAGGCCCCACAAATCAATTATAAGGGTAATAGAGACGAATAACTTTAATAAAGTTAACTTTAATAATAATAACAATAACAATAACAATAACAATAACAATAACAATAATAATAATAACAACAACAATAACAATAATAAAAATAATAATAATAACAACAATAATAATAATAACAATAACAATAATAATAACAACAACAATAACATAATAACAATAACAATAATAACAATAACAATAGAAATAATAACAATAACAATAATAATAATAAAAATAACAATAATAACAAGAATAACAATAATAACAATAACAATAACAATAACAATAATAATAACAATAACAATAACAATAACAATAACAATAACAATAACAATAACAACAACAATAACAATAACAATAACATAATAATAATAACAATAACAATAACAATAACAACAACAATAACAATAAAAATAACAATAACAATAACATAATAATAATAACAATAACAATAACAATAACGTAATAACAATAACAATAACAATAACAATAATAACGATAATACAAAATATAAAAATTTGACCATCTAAATATTTTGCTAGAACAAGCATAACAGAAACAAATGGTACAACACATCTTTTTCATTTCAACTCAAAAATATCACTTCAAGGAAACGAGTTTTAATTTCTCGATTGGTGCATGTCATCCTTGTGCAGGGTTCATGCTAATTAGTAAGAACATATTTTTCAGATATTACTAATAGCTAAGAGGGTTCTGAATTATGCTAATTATATAAGAAGTAGACTTTCTCTTTAAGCTTTACAGTTTAAAAATAATTTTCCCATATAACTAATGGACATAAGCAGATTTGATCATTATATAGTAGCACAACACAGAGAATTGGCTCTCACAAGAATTAACTGCCAGAAGAAGTCACACCTGATAATCTAAAATTCATTTAACCATATCTTTAGCAATGTCAAAGAACACTTTGATATTCACCAAATTACTCCCCTAAGTTTCTCCAAATTTAGAGTTCCCAACTAAAAACTTCTACCCATTCTAATTCCATTCCCAATAAAACACACATTTTTTAAACCCAACCTGCGAAAATTATTAAGAACAACGGACCTTGGCCTAAATCAATCCCCAAAGCTAGTAAAACACTTTAATAAAACTCATAGATTTGAGTTTAGCCTAGAAGAAAAGTAAAACACTTTAATAACCACAAGAAATCTGCAGCTAAACAAGTCTAACGCAAATATTTGAAAGGGAAAAGTATCTAGAAAATCCGAAGGTAAGCTGTCCAGATAAAGTCAAGTTTGGTATCTGTTGAACTTTGACTGTAGCCAACATGAGGAGATTTTCAGAGTCATGTTTATCTATAATATTGCAAACACTTTAGTTATTAAAAGACAGAAAAGCAGGACCTCACAAGCAAGACTACAGTGGACGCTACAATTACAGTAGTACCTCACATGTAATATTCTGAAAGAAAATGTAATAGAAAG
Source organism: Nicotiana glauca (assembly GCA_026770625.1). Taxonomy (NCBI): domain Eukaryota; kingdom Viridiplantae; phylum Streptophyta; class Magnoliopsida; order Solanales; family Solanaceae; genus Nicotiana; species Nicotiana glauca. Next base: position 11,162 of record MU770412.1, on the reverse strand, counting down.
CACGACACTTATTATCCAGAAGAAGCAGAATAATAAGGAACAAAGTACTTAATTAGAGTACAAATACAATTAGCTCTTGTAAACATCCACTGACATTGCAATTACAGTAACCTGTTGCATGCTTGCTCGTGTAAATAAGTTGTATGTGTGGAACAACTGCCCAATATTTAGCACTCAAAATCTTAAAATCTCACATTCACTTAGTCTGCATGAACAAGACTCTCTGAGTTTGGAAAATAAATCAAAATCATACACCTTTTTGCCGTTGGCACCTGAAATGGGTGCAAGTGTAGGTTCTGGAATGAAATGTGAAACAAGAGCAAAAAAGATAACACCTGCAAAAAACTGACCGACCAAAAGATTTCATTTAGAGCCAAGAACTGCATGTTTCTTCTTTCGGTCGAAACAGATGAATAAAGTTCAGAATAAAATTAGGAGATAGCTCACCCAGAGGTTTCCCTTCAAAAAACCAATGGAGTATATAGCATTATGAGCCAAGTCAAAGAACGATATGCTGAGCATAAGACCAGCAGCAAATCTCTACAAAATAGGACAAAATATCCAGGCTTCTACTCGGGGGATAGATTATGATTTTAACCTGGTGGCGACCTAATGATAAAGTTTTCTTTTTATGGAGAGAATGGGGGGGCTGAAGAGCAGAACATATAGTCAGAGTGGAAAAGAGAGAGATTTCAAAAGAATATATATTAGTAAATTTTAAATTTGACTGAGAAACTTAAGTATCTGTACTTATAAATGGCATCAAGATGCAGAAAATATCAGCAATCACAATAACGAACACAAATAAAAATATTGCAGTAAAAGTCATGTGTTATACTCAACACCTTGTTATCATTCAATATCATTATTTTCACTGTAATTTAGCTCAAATTTCAATCACTTTGTTCATTTTCTTCATCTTTATCAGATTCTTCTATCTCTTCATCACTTTCAATATCATTAATATCATGCGCTCTTTTGATTTCATTAGTCTCTTTTTCAAAGTCATGTACTTCCAGCTCACCATTTTCATGAAGTAAACAGTCAAGATCATCAATGACATATGGAAGTACCGTAGGTAAATCCTCATCTTCTTGTTACGGGATATTTGGAGAATCAATACGACTTCTAGCTTTTATTTCGCACACTGCCCACCACTCAGCCCTATCTTTTTTTACTGGGATATTCTGTAAAATATACTTGTTGTGCTTGTTCAGCCAACACAAAAGGTTCATAGGCATAGCACGAGAAACTTTTCTTATGATTGATATCGATTAGACCATATTGATTATGGACCTTCAGCCCTCGGCCCATTGTTGGATCAAACCAATCACTTTTGAACAATACGAGAGTAGTTCTTTTCTTTGTCAAATTAGAATACTCTAGTTGCATCGACTCAACGAGCAATCCATAATAGTCACTTTCATATTCACTCCAACTTAAATTAATTATCTAATCAAAGATTAAGTTTAGACTTTTATCGCTCAAAAGGATACATCCTCCGAAACTGAACTGGACCACCAACCATTGCTTCATATGCTAAATGAATCGGCAGATGTTCCATGGGATCAAAGAAACCAGGAGGAAATATTTTCTCTATATAGCAAATTATAATCTTTATGCTTTCTTCAAGTTTTTGTAGATCTTCTACTTTTAAAACAGTTGCATATAAACCTTTAAAAAATAAGCCGATTTCTATTAATGCATTCCAAATTGGCTCTGGCAAAAAATCTCGAAATGCAATTGGTAGCAACCTTTCTAGAAATACATGACAATCATGGCTCTTCATCCTTGATAATTTATAATCTTCCATGTCTACACATCTAGACAAATTAGAGGCATAACCATCTGGAAACCTCAAACTTTTCACCCATTCACATATTAACTTTTTTTGTTCTTTTGTTAGTGAGTATGCTGCCTTTGGCTTCAAAAGTTTCCCTTGATGCTCCTTCAATTCAAGCTCTGGACGATTGCAATAAGCCTGCATATCCATTCTAGCTTTTAAATTGTCCTTCGTTTTATCTTTTACATCCATTACTGTGTTAAATATATTATCAAATATATTTTTCTCGATATGCATCACATCGAGATTATGCCAAAGAATATTAGTGTGCCAATATGGTAATTCCCAGAAAATACTTTATTTTGTCCAATTGTGTTGATCCCCAAATCATGGCAACTTATCCGAGGTGCAATTATCGAAAATCTTTGGCAAGTCACGCATGTTGTTCCAAACTTCTTCACTAGACAACCTAGGAGAAGGAGCAGAGTGCTCAACTCTTCCTTTTAAAAAGGACTGTTTATCCCTACGAAATGAATGACCTACTGGCAAAAATTGACGATGACAATCAAAGAATGAAGCCTTTCTCCATCTTTTAAATGAAATGCCTTAATTTTTCTCATACAGCAAGGGCATGCCAAATACTGTGGGTGCTCTAGCCAGATAACATTCCATAAGTTAGAAAGTCATTGATAGTCCACATAAGTGCATCTCGCATTTGAAAATTTTGTTTCTTATAAGAGTCATAAGTCTCAGCCCCGTCAATTCAATTCATCAATGAGAGGTTATAAGTTTAAGTCTATATTCTTCCCTAGGCTTTTTGGACCAGGAATGAGAAGACTTAAGAACATATACTGGCTACTCATGCACATTCCGGGTGGAAGATTGTATGGTGTGATAATTACTGGCCAACAAGAATAAGAATGGGACATCTGCCCATACAGACTAAACCCATTAGCTGCAAGTCCAAGCCTAATATTTCGAGGCTCAACTGCAAATTCAGGATGGCATTGATCAAACTTTTTCCATGCCTCTCCATCACTTGGATGACTCATTACCCCAGGTTCTCGACGAGATTTCTGGTGCCATATCATATGTTCAGCAGTCTTTGTTGACATATATAACTGTTGTAATCTTGGAGTTATAGGAAAGTAGTATAGTACTTTATATGGAACATCCTTTTGCCTTCCACTGCCTCCTCTCTTAGGCTTATAACGAGGTTGACCACACTTTGGACAATTTATTTTGTCTTTGTTATCCTTGTAATATAGGATACAACCCATCTCGCATACATCTATCTTTTCATATTCTAGCCCAAGTTTGGCAACCATTTGTTCAGTTCTATAGTAATCATTGGGTAACTTAGCATCTTCGGGTAAGATCTCCTTCAGAAATAGCAAAATTTGGTTATAGCAATGTCACTCATGTTAAACTCGGATTTAATGTTCAGTAGTCTGCACACCGCTGACATCGTAGAATGATTAATACACCCATTAAACAGTGGCTCTTCTGAAGCTTTTAGCATATCAAAAAAATCTTGAGCATTTCGATTAGGAGGTTGTTCTTCTTCACCATCCAAATCAAATCCATCACTTTCAGAGTTGAAACTAGGGCCAATTGCATCCAAGACCATAGTGCGATATGGATTTACTGTTGTCCTGTCAGGACCTATGTCACTTGTTTGAGGCCTGGAAATTGGTACAAAAGGCTCCCCATGTGATTTCCATTGATAATAGTTAGGCATGAAACCGTTCCTTTACAGATGTGCTTTAACATCATGAGGTTCAAGAAACCCACTAATGTTTTTACATCTTGAACATGGACACCTTATACTTCCATTAGAAACGAAGTCATGTTGCATTAATGCAAACTCTACAAATTCGTGCACACCTTCTAGGAACTCAGTAGTTACTCCTTTCCGACTTGGCGCTAGTCTATTATACATCCAGATACGATCAACTCTAAAGGAACTCATGCTTCCGATCTAACAAACAATGACAAAACACTATTTTTAGTAATAATATATTAGTTAGTTAATACTCAAAATAAATGGATAAAATTTATCCGTACCGGGTGTTTACACCTGACTAATAAATATTTGACAAATGGCAATGTATTTAACTATAATTATTAGTGAATAACTATAGTTAACTATCGTCTATTTTGTAATTTTAACTAACAATATAAAATAATTAACATCCAATGGCAATTAAATGTCGGCAATTTATTTACATGCGACTTTTGTTATATTTTTGTTCTTTTTGTTGTGCTCATGAAATCTTGATGCATACCGAGTTATCCACATCATCTTGTTCCAGTATTTAAAAACTTCCCCTAGAAATATTAAATCTCATAAAACTCCTGTGCCACTAAACTCTATCGTTACCAGAATGAACATGAATTTACGTCCATCCTAAGATTAGTTGATTTGAAGTTATCATCATATTAATTTATCATACTTCTATTTCTTTTTCAATATCCTAACGTCAACTTAGTTAAGAATATGATATGTGATAGGTGGCCAATGCTCTACCTGAATATAATAACCAAAAAATTTGCAATAATGAATTTTTTTCCTAAGATGAGAATGTGTTCAACTAGTAGTTAAAAGGATAAAATCATTTAAATCGGGAAATTTTTCTAGCAAAAAGCTTAAGGTACATCTTCTTCATTCACAAACTCGACAAGCGATATAAAGAAGTCAAGGGCGCAACTTTGATTATGTAATTGGCCGTTTAATTTAGCCAACAAAGCATCCAAGGGTTTCCTACGATGTTTTATTAGTCTACAAAAGTAATCAAGGATTTTATTAAATGTGTAAATTACACCATCAAAATTTAAAAGATAAGCTTCTTTTCCCAAATGTTTCAAAATACTAGTACTAAACCATTCTACATCAAAAATTCCAACCAAGTTGTATTTTTGGAATTGCGGCTTTTGATTGCAATCAATAAATAATAAACTGAAGAAAGAATGACCCAAAGCTTCAGAACATACCAAAACGCTAGAAGAAGAACAAATTGTGACGGCAACCTGACGATTGTAAATGTTAGGCTAATGACTTCGCTTTTTTTTTGTTTTTTATTTTTTTCTTTATTAGAATATGCCTCCAGACCTTAGTTTGCCTTGTGTGGTTAATTTAACTAAACCGGATATAAATACCTAGTGCGGGTAAATTTTTAACAAGTATATGAGATCAAAACATTCTTATATTATTAGTTCACCAATTTAAACAAATTAACAACACCACAAATAGCAAATTGAGAAGGATTCACTGTTTAATTAAGAGAAAAAACACTTACAACTTGTTTGGATGGTTGTTACCTATTGTATCGTATCGTATTGTTACTTTAAATACAATATTTGTTTTGATTGTTACTTAAATTTTATTGCATCGTATCGTTAAATCCGTCGTTACGTAACGATGAAATGTGTCACTTTATGTAACGACCGATTTGGTGTGGTTGCGTCGTTTCCTTATGTTTTTCTCCCAATCTCACCCTTCATTATTATTAAATACTTTTATTTTATCATTTACCCTACCTTTTTATATACCGTATCATAATTTTTCTTTATAATATTGCAAGTTTATTCATTATATCACAGGTGCGTGATATCATGAAACAACGCCAAAACGATACAATTCATCCAAACTTTGTATTCATCAAATGATACAGTACAATACGATACGATACATTATGAAACGATACGTAATAACCACCCAAACAAGCTGTTAAACTAGTAGAGGTTGAATTTGTTTTCTGTTAGACACATGTTTTTAAGTGAAATTTACTATTTCACCTCAGTTTTGTTTGCTATTAAACCTACAAAGGGCACATAAACTTTTTTTCTTTCCAACCATATACAAAAGTATAATATTATATTAATTTTATTCTTCTTGACTTATCATGTTGCCCTCGTCTAAAATAATTTTACTTGATTTACAATAGTAACAATAAATCTTCATTATTTTCCTCTCAAGCCCGAAAATAGTTGTTCAATAAAAATATAAGGATAACAATTTATTAAATAGCAAATACCAAACAAAACATACAAGTAGAAACATTTTAAAACATTACTGAAAGTTCAATTTCTATATCAAAATAGGAACACAAATCGTTGGGGGAATTGCCCTCTCTTAATTCCATAGTTAACACAAAATTAAACAATGACTAGAGTTCCTGGTGCGAGAAAGGTACTGATAAACACTCACAATCTTCCATATGTTTGGATTCATTGAATTTTGATGATATTTTGTTAATCAGTATCTTGCTAATTAAAATGATAAAATTAAATTAAAAGTGATAATTATAGAATAAATTAAACACTCACAACAGACCTCTTTGCACAAATGCTATAGGTTTAAGAGAAATTCTTACCTTCACGGAAGCTTACAAGTAGCCGAGATAATCTGAGTTCTTCCTTCACTGAATTGGAAGATGATAGTTGAGGGTTTATAGAGATGAAGAGACGTGGAAGAGTGCATGGGTGTTTAGCGGATTTTAAGGAATTGAGATACTGTAATTCTACTAAAATAAGATTACTAAAGATTATTGTTACGACCCCAAACCTGGTCGTGATGGCGCCCAACACAACTGCCCAAACCCGGTCGTGATGGCGCCCAACACAACTGCTAGGCAAGCCCGACCATTTGCACTCTCAACCCGAGCATAAAGCTCAAAAGCATATGTTTGAAAATCATTAACAGCATTGTAACTAAAAGTATAACTGATAGATAGAAATAATCCGAAAATCAACAATACTGAGCAACCTCCCAAAGACTTGGGGGTCATGAGTCTAGAGCCTCTAACAGGTACAGTATAATAAGACTGTAATGATACATAGTCTGAAATACGCGAAAAATCAAATAACAGGGGATAGGGGAGGAGTCGGGTCCTGCGGACGTCAGGCAGCTACCTCGACAACTCCGAGCGAAACTCTGAAGTCAGCAGAAAACTCAGCTAGCTCCCTAAAGTACCTGGACCTGCACACATGGTGCAGGGAGTAAAGTGAGTACTTCCAACTCAGCGGTAACAGACATGTATAATGACATTGAAAGTAAGAAATCCCAATATACGACAAAGTAAAGCTA
>MU770408.1:81369-116610 GCA_026770625.1 Nicotiana glauca | reverse complement strand
TCGCCTATGAAGGGCGTGATGAGGTTCGGAAAGAAGGGCAAGCTTATCCCAAGGTACATTGGTCCGTTTGAGATACTTGATCGAGTGGGAGAGGTGTCTTATAGGCTTGACTTTCCACCTAGCTTGTCAGCCGTGCATCCAGTGTTTCATGTGTCTATGCTTCGGAGGTATCACGGTGATCCTGCACATGTGTTAGACTTCAGCACTATCCAGTTGGACAAGGATTTATCTTACGAGGAGGAGCCGGTAGCTATTCTAGACCGGCAGGCTCGGCAGTTGAGGTTGAAGAGTTTTCCTTCAGTGCATGTTCAGTGGAGAGGTCAGCCTCCTGAGGCATCGACCTGGGAGTCCAAGTCTGATATGCGGAGCCGTTATCCACATTTGTTCCCCGACTCAGGTACTTTTTTCTTTTGTCTGTTCGAGGACGAATGGTTGTTTTAGACGTAGAGGATGTGACGACCCAAAGGGTCATCACCTGTTTTCCTCATCTGTTTTGTGCTTTCGAGGCCTTGAAAACCTCATTTTCTGTTGCCTCGATTTGCGTACGCAGTCCGGACACATAGCCAAAAAATTATTGTGTTGAAATATATGAATTCTGTGGAAATTTTGAAGAATTTTGATATTAATATAATTATAGTTGACTTTGGTAGACATTTTTGGTAAACGGACCCGGACCCGAGATTGGACGGTCCCGGAAGGTCCGTAGAAAAATATGGGACTCGGGCATGTGGAGTCGAAATCCGAGGTCTAGAACCTGAGTAAAAGAATTTTTCTGTTAAATTATTTTTCTGAAATTAATAAAGAAAATGAAAATGAAAATTTATTAAAAGACTATGGTATCGGGCTCGTATTTTGGTTCCGACGCCCGATACAAGTCTTATATATTGTTTAAGCGCTTCCTGTAAAGTTTAGTCAAAATCGGACGTTGTTTGACGTGTTTCGGACCTAAATGTCTAAAGTTGGAAATTTATGAAATTTGAAAGGAGAATCATGAGTTTTGAGGCTTGATTCTATGTAAATGATGTTATTTTGGCGATTTGATCGCGCGAGCAAGTTCGTATGATGTTTTTGAGTAAGTGTGCATATTTGGTTTGGAGCCCCGAGGGCTCGGGAGTGTTTCGTAGGTGTGTCGGGGTGGTTTTTCACTTAAAAACATAGCAGGTTTTTCCTTCAGCTGTTGCAGGCCAGGTTGTTCTTCGCGTTCGCGGTCGCCCTTACGCGATCGCGATGCTGGCCTGGTCCCCTTCTACGCGTTCGCGAACCTATTCCCGCGTTCGGGTAGTTATAGTTCCTCCCTTCCTCGGGTTCGCGTAGACCAAGTTCTGGACCCCCGCCTTTTTCCTCTTCTCGTTCGCATCCTTTTTCACGCGAACGCGATGCTTACCCGTCTTCCTTCATCGCGAACGCGATAGGTGTGTTGCGAACGCGATGAACATTTTTGCCCAGCGAATTTTTAAGTTAAAAACAGAACCAGTGACGGGATTTTTCATAATTTTACAGGAAACCCTTTCTTCTCCAAGCACTTAGGCGTCCATAGAAGCTCCCATTCGTCAAAACTTCTTGGGTAAGCATTGTTCCACTTATTTCTTTCAATTTTCTTCATTAATTACTGAAATCCTAGCCCTAAATCATGAAGTTTAAGGTAGAAATTATGGGTTTTGAGCAAAGTTAGGGTTTTGAGAATTTTGGGTAATTCAACCCCAATTTGGGGTCGAATCTTAAAACAAATTGTATCTTTGGACTCGTGGGGTTATGGGTGATTGAGTTTTGGTCCGAGCCTCGAGTTTGGACCATGTGGGCCCGGTGCCTAATTTCAGGATTTTTGGAATAATGCTAGGAAATTCATATCTAGGCTATGGGTTGTTACCATTGAGTCTTTATTGATATTATTAAATTGATTATGCCTAGATATCACTGAATTGGAGGTTGAATCACGAGGTAAAGCAATATTTGAGGATTAAGCGTATTTCAAGGCTTTGAGGTAAGTGTTTGGTCTAACCCTAGCTTGAGGGAATAGGAATTGAGTCTTGTTGATAATTGCTATGTGATCGAGTACGATGTATAGGCATGGTGACGAGTATCTATACATTGGTGTCTAACATGACCGTGAGTCCTTATAATGTGATTATCATGAGCTGGCTGTGAGTTCCATGTTATTGGAGGACGTCTATATATTGTGAATAACGTGTGAACAGTAAGTGATCATTAAATTCTTTGGAACGTTGCCCCAAAATAGTAAAGTGAACTATAAGATAAGTAAAGTAAGGAAAAAAGGAAACGATGTTGATTATTCCCTTGTCGGGACGTAAGTATTTAATGTATTTTCCCTTGCCGGGATGATTGAACTATTAATTGTGCTCCCTTTCCGGGATGATTGGGCTGTTAATTGTACTCCCTTACCGGGATGTTTGCTATGTAATTGTCTGCTGTGTGTCCCTTCATTGTGACTGTTGCTTGGGGACTCAGACTGTTAAATGGTATTGAGGAGCGGGTTGCACGCCACAACAAATGATACTGAGGATCGAGTTGCGCGCCGCAACAATGATAACTAATAAATAATGTGGGTCGGGTTGCACGCCGCAACAGTGGTAATTATGGAGCGGGTTGTACGCCGCAACAATGGTAATTACGGAGCGGGTTGCACGCAGCAACAATGGTAATTATGGAGCGGGTTGCACGCTGCAACAATGGTAATTATGGAACGGGTTGCACGCCTCACAGTTGTTGATATCTGTGGTTATGTCTGAATATTGACTTCTTGCTTCATTGTGGACTTTAAGTTGTTTGGTTATTACTTTGGATTACTGCTAATTGTATCTCCCCATAGCATGTTTCCCCCTCCTATGTTGTTAATTAGTTGGTATTCGATTTCCGCTGTATATTTATAACTACACAGGTTTATGTGATGTCCAGTCTAGCCTCGTCACTACTTCGCCAGGGTTAGGCTAGACTCTTACCAGCACATGGGGTCGGTTGTGCTGATACTACACTTCTGTACATTTTTGAACAGGTCCAGGTTTTGAGCAGCAGCAGCAACAGCAGTAGTTCGGGAGCAGGATTTTATTATCACGAGACTAAGGTAGCCTTGCAGGCGTCCGCAGGCTCGGCGTCTATTCTTATATTTTCATTTTTACTGTTGCCTCCTTGTTTCGAGACAGACAGCTGTTATATTTCTTTTAGACCCTTGTATTCAGTTTATTATTAGTGGTTCGTGAGTATGTGACACCAAATCTTGGGTAGGGGATATTGTTGAGTATTCCGCATTTTTATTCAGACTTATGAAAATTAGACTTCTGCAGTTATTGTTGTTGTTATTAATGATGCTATAAATTGACAATAGAATGGTTTACTAATGGAAACGGTAAGTAAGTTGGCTTGCCTAGCTACCACGAGTAGGCGCCATCATGATTCCGATGGTGGGAAATCCGGGTCGTGACAACTAGTCGAGCTAATTGATGGTGATAACTATGCACTGTGAGCACGAATATATGTGAAGTTTGAACCTGTGTGTAGGCACTGAGCCAATATTCATGCTTGGAAGATGCATAGGCTATCATATGCCTAGAGTGGGATATTGAGCTTAAATGTATAATGTTTCTCGTATTCGTAACTTTGTTAAGAAGTATCCGGACTATACTTGAGATTTCCGAGATGCGAAATTCCATAACAAACTTGGTAATTACTAATTCTGCGTTAATTTGCTGATTTGAACTATGACAACATAGTTTTCTCATGCCTACGATATAGAGTGTTATTTATGCCAGTCCAGGAGCATGAGAATCTTATTTCATTTAGCATATACAGGTGTACTTGTTGGGTTGCTCCTATATGATATGCTTGGACTAGAGGCCTATAACTGTGCCAGGTGGATTATGTTATTTGCAACTAAGTTGCTCATGAAGTTGATGCCAGTGGGGAGCTATAGAAGAGCTGGTTATTATTATTCTATTTATGTGTCTTGGTTCCACTGTGATTGATGATCTCATAGCATATCGTTAGGGTGGGACTTGAAAAACGGCTCTCTTATTTGAGGTATTTTCCCTTTCTGTGGTAGCCGTATGGTGCGGTTCTATTGGGTTCTATAGTGGAAGTCGAGCAGGAAGAGTAACTGGGTGTTGCTCGGTGAACGGCGTATCGGTTATGTCCTATCAAGATTGTGCGGTATGTGTTACTTGTGTCACCGTGGGTGTAATGAATTTCTTTGGTTTCCGACATTGAATTGTGCGTGGTTGTCAATTTCGAGTCTAGTGATTTGAGGTATCTCATATGGAGCAGTGTTTGAAAGGATCGCGCATTACAGCGAAGCTTTGTGGAGATAGGACCTTGCGAGTTAGATTCGGATGTTCTGTTTCTATGATGGGAGACGAGTTCTCAGTCTTATGTTGTGATGGTACTGGTGAGCTTGAGGTATAACTCTTTCATTCGAGTCATTTTTATGATTTGAGTATGTTCGGACTGTTGCTTATTGGTGCGCGTATTGTGCAAGTTATGGCTTAGGCCTGTATTGATGTGTCATGTCACCAGAGTAGTGTGTTGGATTAGAAGAGATCATTAGGATCATTAATGAAAATTAATGGATTCGACTTCAGTATGTTGGAAGGATAATATCAAGCTTCGGCTTAGAAATTTGATGTAGCATTTTCCAAAGGAGAAGTGGCTTCATGAATGGTTGATATGGGAAATGGTTATGGCTTACCGCGTGATTTAGTTATCATTGGCAGTATATGAAAGTGTTGAGATTAGACTTTAGTCGATAAGAATTTTTCTATCGGTATTCGGGGTGTTGTGTGCAACTGCTGTGATTAGAAGTTATCACTACAAGCGTTTGAGTTATGTGGTGTATCATGTAATTGCACCTGAGGTTGTAGGTATGGGTTATTACAGCTGGTTTGGGCTTATTCTGAATATAGATGTGAGGTTTTGATCTTGTGTATGTATTCAAAAGTGGAAATGTGCTTCTATGGTTTATCGGCTAGATTGGATTGCGAAATTTCAGTTACAATGTGTTGTCGGACCTATATGAGATAGGGTGACGTGGGATTACCTTGGGTATATACATGGCAAGGTTACTCAGCGATTGTTTGGCTTTTGGGACAATTCTGGGCACGTTCGAGGACGAACGTTTGTTTAAGTTGGGGAGGATGTAACGATCCGGCCAGTCGTCTCATGAGTTACCGCTCCTTTCCCCCATTTTCTGATTCGTTATGCTTTATTATCCGTGTCTTAAGGGATCGAGTTGGTTTGGAGTGGTTTTGGTAGAAAATGAGATACTTAGTCTCTTTAAGGAAAGCTTAGTTTTAAAAAGTCAACCGGATGTTGACTTATGTGTTAGAGGGCTCGATTCTAATGATTTGGTTAGCTTCGGGGGATGATTTGTGACTTAGGAGTGGGATCGAAATTGGTTTTGGAGGTCCGGCGTAGAATTAGGCTTGAATTGGCGAAGTTAGCATTTTGGTGATTTTCGGTTGATAGGTGAGATTTTGATCCGAGGGTCGGAATGGAATTCCGAGAATTTCTGTAGCTTCATTTTGTCATTTGGGATGTGTGTGCAATTTCAGGTCATTCGGACATCGTTTGGTTGGGTTTTTGATCGAAAGTGTATTTCGGAAGTTTTTGGAAACTTAGGCGTGAATTCGATGAGTTTTCGGTAATTTGATGTTGTTTGATGTGTTTTGATGATTGGAACAGGTTTGAATGATGTTATGAATTATATTGGCATGTTTGGTCGGGGTCCATGAGGCTAGGATAAGTTTTGGAAGAGTTTTGCCGTTTTGAGCATAAGCATGTGATGATCCAAAGGTCCATTTTTAGTTCTAGAGATCGAAATTTGATTTCAAGACTTCCAGATTTTAATAATGAATTATAGGAGTGATCTGAAAAGTTTGGTCTAATTTCATCAAGTCGCGAATGGGTTTCTGATGTGAAACATGAGTTAATTATTTAACTTGCAAAACGGGTATTGCACTGAGCAAATGAGCTCCAAATTGTATTTGATTGAAGGAATAGGTTCGTATGATTATTTGTGACTCATATGAACAAGAATCGTCGCATTCTGAGTTCGTATGATGGAGTTAGAGCATGTTTAGTGAATTAAAAAGCTGCTGCAATTTTCTGGGCACTTGCTGGTATTTTTGCAGATGCGATGAACTGTACCGCATCTATGATGAACAGTTATTCCGCTTCTGCAATGAAAAGTACCGCAGAAGCGAAAATGCTGGACATTGTATAACTCGGGCAGTCTGAGAGTTTTTCTCATTTTTGGAGCTATGGAGCTCGGATTGAAGCGATTTTCGAAGCGATTTTTACCGTATGAATTGGGGTAAGTGTTCTATATCAAAAGTGATTATATTTAATGATTTCATGGTTATTTTCATCAAGAATTAGTGAATCAAATGGAATAAATTGGAGAAGATTTTAAACCTTTTTAAAAAAAATGAAAGTTCTAGATTTGGAGGCCGAATTGTTGTCAGATTCTGGCAAAATTTGTATGGTTGGACTCGTGGTTGGATGCGGTTTCATATTTTGTAACTTTTGCCGGGTTCCGAGATATGGGCCCTACGGGCAAATTTTGAGTGTAATTTCGGATTTTTGATGGAAAATGTAGAATTTCATATGGAATAAATTTCTATAATTTTTATTAACTGAATCGAATCGTTATGGCTAGATTCGAGGAATTCATAGGTTGATTTGAGAGGCAAAGGCATTTCGGAGTAGGATTTTTGCTCGGATTGAGGTGAGTAATGATTGTAAATGATGTCCTGAGGGTTTGAAACCTCATATTTGCACATCGTAGTGCTATATTGAGGTGAGACATGCGTTGATTGATAAGCGTGGGGTCTTTTACTACTGGGGATTGTGACTTGATCCATCCCGATTGATGCTTTTACCGCATATTTGACTGAAAATTATTTGTTATCATCATGATTTGGGCTGATTGCCATATTTGGGCTTCGTGCCAATTATTTGGACCCTTCGGGAATTTTTATCACTATTTCCTCACTGTTTTGACTTGTATTTGAACTCAGTCCGGTTGATATGTATGGTTTTACAAACTCAGCCACTTTTATACAGATTTGAAACTTAAATGATATTTTGGGCTGAGAACCACTGTTTTACAAATTCCCTAGGGGCTTATGATTATTTCCGGACTAAATGAGGATGAGGGCCACATGTGAGGATATGCTGAGCGATATGAGGCCGAGGGATTGAGATACTTTATATGCCACGCGATGGCTTGAGTGATGTTAAGATATGCTGAGTGATATGAGGCCGAGGGCCTGAGATACTTTATATGCCTCGTGCTGGCTTGAGTGATGTGAGGATATGCTGAGTGATGATGCTATGAGGTGGCTTGATATAGCGCTTAGGCCGTAAGGGGCCCCTCCGGAGTCTGCGCACCCATAGTGAGCGCGGGTACCCATTGTTCTGAGTGATTGATACTATTATGAGCCAGAGGGGCTGATATGAGTGATCGTGAGGTAGCCCGAGGGGCTGATACTGTTTTGAGAGTGAGGCCGAGGGGCTGATACTATACTGAGTGATTGATACTGCGCTCAAGGGGCTGATACTGTTCTAAGTTATTGATACTGTGCCCGAGGGGCATTTTTCTACTTGTTATTTACTGCCAAATTACCTGTTTTACTAGCTTTAAAAGTGATTTCATTTGATATTTCACTGATTTACTATTTTAAGTAATTTTACTGCTTCTGTATACAATGCTTTGTGCCTTTACGTGTTTTCTTGCTTTCAGCCATTATTTATATTTATTACTCATTGGGACAGAGTACTCACATTACTCCCTGCACCGTGTATGCAGATTCAGGCGTAGCCAATTTCCACTCCTGAGAGTTGATCCTTCCAGTCTAGGCAGCGTTTCAGAGACTATGAGGTAGTTGTTGGCGTCCGCAGCCCCCGTGCCTTCCTTATCTTATCATTTCCATGTTATTCAAACTATTGTATCAGATTTCTTATTTAGTTGACTCGTATCAGTATTCTTTAGGACCTCATGACTTGTGACACTCCGGTTAGGACTGTGTCGGGTTGGATTTTCGCATCTTTATCTATAATTTCCGCTATTTGATATTATTAAACCATGTTGTACTATAATTGTGTTAAATAATTATTTTAAAAGGGTGAATTGGGTTGACTGGTTGGCCTTGTCTTCATGAGAGGCGCCATCACGAGCAAGTTCGTGATTTGGGTCGTGACACCACCTGATCTTTGGGGCTCATACTTAACCTGTGGGCAATTTAGGCATCTCTCTACATACTCAATTGTGTTCCTTCTTCATCTGCCGCCACCAATAATATTGCCTCAAGTCGTGATACATCTTCATAGCACATGGATAAATGGAATACCGAGAACTATGTGCATCCTCTAGAATCTTCTCCCTCAATCCACCAACATTAGGAACACATAGATGACCCTGGAGTAGCAGAACACCATCCTCACCGATAGTAGCCTCCTTGACACCACCCTCTAGTATCGTCTCCCTAAGAACCAACAAGTGCGTATCATCGTATTGAAGAGCCTTGATCTGCTCAAATAATAAAGACAGAGCCATGACGCATGGAAGAAATCGACTGGGCTCTGAAATATCCAACCTCGCAAGTCTATTAGCCAAGGACTGAATGTCTAAAGTCAATGGCCTCTCCGCTGCTGAAATGAATGCCAAACTTCCCATACTCTCAGTGTTTCTGCTCAAGGAATCCGCAACCATATTCGCCTTGACCGGATGATAAAGGATGGTAATATCATATTCATTTAGTAACTGAAGCCACATGCGCTGCCTCAAATTTAGATCCCTCTGCTTGAACAAATGCTGCAAGCTGCAATGATCAATATAAACCTCACAAGACACCCTATAAAGATAATGCCTCCACATCTTGAGAGCATGAACTATTGCGACCAACTTCGAATCATATAAGTGGTAATTCTTCTCATTAACGTGAATCTTATGCAATAACTTGCCTCTCCTGTATCAATACATAACTCAGGCCAACATGCGAAGCGAAGAATACACAGTATACAGCATTGAACCAGAAGGCAACACTAACAATGGTGTTGTAGTAAATACGGTCTTGAACTTACTGAATGTCCCAAGTCAATAGCCTCTCCTCTGTTGAAATGAATACCAAACTACCCATACTCTCAACCTTTCTACTCAATGCATCCGCAACCATATTCGCCTTTCCCAGATGATAAAGGATGGTAATATCATAGTCCTTTAGTAACTCAAACCACATGCGCTGCCTCAAATTGAGATCCCTCTGCTTGAACTAATGCTGCAAGTTGCGATGATCTGTGTAAACCTAGCAAGAAACCCTATAAAGATAATGCCTACAGATCTTGAGAGCATGAACTATTGCAGCCAACTCCAAGTCATGTACGGGGTAATTTTTCTCGTAGGGCTTCAGCTAACGTGCATATGTAATAACTCACCCCTCCTGCATCAATACATAACTCAAGCCAACACGTGAAGTGACGAATACAAAGTATACATCACTGAACTGGAAGGCAACACTAACACTAGTGCTGTAGTCAATGCGGTCTTGAGCTTTTAAAAGCTTGCCTCGCAATCATTGGACCATCGGAATGAAGCGACCTTTTGGGTCATAACCTGCTAAGCCCAAGAAACTCCTGATCTTGGTTGCTATGGTAGGACGGGGCCAACTCTTAACTACCTCGATCTTCCTGGGATCTACCTAAATACCTTTCCCTAATACAACATGTCCTAAGAATGCGATAGAATCTAAACAAAACTCGCACTTTGAAAACTTAGCATATACCTTCTGTTCCTACAAGGTCTAAAGCACAATCCTTAAATGATGCTCGTGCTCTTCCATGCTACACAAGTAGATCAATATGTCATCAATGAAGACAATGAAAAATAAGTCAATATATGGCCTGAAAACCTGGTTCATCATATCCATAAACATTGCTGAGGTGTTGGTCAAGTCGATGGACATCAATAGCAACTATTAGTGGTCATATCTAGTCTGGAAAGCCATCTTCAGAACATTCAAGGTACAAATCTTTAGCTGATGATACCCTAATCTCAGGTCAGTCTTATAGAACACCCTGACACCCTGAAACTGGTCAAACAAATCATTAATATGCGAAAACAGGTACCTATTCTTACTGGTAACTTTGTTCAGTTGGCGGTAATCGATGCACATCCGCGTTGTTCCATCCTTTTTTTCACGAACAACACTGGTGCACCCAAGGTGACACACTTGGTTTGACGAACCCCTTTTCTAGAAACTCCTGAAGTTGTTTTTTCAACTCCTTAAACACTTTCAAAGCCATGCGGTATGGTGTAATAGAGATAGGCTAGGTACCTATAACCAAATCAATACAGAAATCGATATTATGATCCGGTGGCATTCCAAGTAGATCAGAAAGAAACACATTGAGAACTCCCGTACCACGTGCACTAAATCAATCGTGGGAGTCTTTGCAGCAGTATCCTGAACATAAGCCAGATGAGCCAAATAACCTTTCTCAACCATATGTCGAGCCTTCAAGAAAGAGATAACCCGACTGGATGAACTGATAGATGAACCGTTCTAGAAAACTCTGGCATTGCCAAGGTAACAGTCTTGCATGACAATCAAGTACATCATGGTACAGAAATAACCAGTCCATGCCTAGAATGACTTTAAGGTCAGCCATGTCGAGCAACAGAAGATCTACTCTGGTCTCATAACCACAAAAAGTCACGATATAAGACCAATAAATCAAATTCACAACAATAGAATTTACCACTAGCATGGATACATATATATGAGTACCCAAGGACTCATGACGAACACCTAGAAAATGAGTAAACAGAGATGAAACATATGAATACATAGACCTTGGATCAAATAGTACCGAAGCATCCTACCATAGATAGAAATAATACATGCGATCTGACATATAAGGCTACTGCATCTAATCTAGCTGGAAAGGCCTAGAACCTAGCTAGTGCGCCACCTGACTGGCCTCCACCTCTAAGGCGGCCCCTAACCACCTGCCCTCCATCTCTGGGTGGTTGGACAACTGGTGCGGTAGCGAGTGCGGTAATTATGGGTGATGACCGTGCTGTACTGCCTTTCACCGAATCATGGGATAGAATCTCCTCACAAGACCAAGTTTCCCACACTCAAAGAAACCTCTAGATGTGAAAGATGATTGATCCTAAGTCTAATTATGGGGACCTCAACACCCACTAGAATAACCCTAAATAGCCTATGGATGGTGAGGTCTCTCTGGAATGGCGTTGAAGTAGGGTCGCGCTAGAATACCCCGAGAAGTTGGCGGTGCTTGATACGTGGTCCTATTAGATTGGCCCCTCACAAACTGACCTTGGCCCCCAGACAAAGCACCATTGAACCCTCCAAAATATCGAGATCATTTGTCCCTAGGTGCCTACCCTTGGCCCTGCTGACGAATACCCTCGATCCTCCGAGCTATCTCCACAACCTGCTCGTAAAGTGTCACCGTCTCAATCTCTTGGGCCATAGTGACCTAGATATCATAGTGTTAGCCCACAATAAACCTACACACAACTTAGAGAATCTCGCCTCATAGTCGGTCACAGACATCTTACCCTTTTGAAGCCGCTCGAACTGACCCTGTAACTCTTTCTACTGAGAGGGTGGGATATATCTCTCTATAAAGAGACGTGTGAACTAGTCCCAAGTCAAGGGAGGAGAACCTACTGGTCTACTGAGAAGATAGGACTACCACTATCTACGGGCCCTGCCCTCCAGCTTAAAGGTGGTAAAGTTCACCCCGTGGGACTCCAATACTCTCATATTGTGCAATCTTTACCTGTAATGATCAATAATGTCTTGGAGGCCCTAATGCCGCTCACCACCAAAGTTAGGAGGATGTAGCATGGTCTATCTATTCAATAGCTTCTGCAACTCATTGGTCGCGACTGGTTTGGGCTTTGGTATAGCCACTGCACCAGGCTGAGCCCCACCCATAGGTAGTGCACCTGGGGTCTAATATATGGCATAGCATGCCTTGGAGCCTGAGCAGTAGGGGTCTGCGCTCCCCCTACTTGCGATGTGGCTGGTCCACTGGAAATAAACCAGCATTTATCATCGAGCCCATGAACCACAAGATACGGCCCATGATCTCCTGGAATTATAGTGCGGACATGAAATTTGCCGGGGTCAGCTCAGTTGTAGGCACCTCACTCTGCTCCTAAATAAAAGGATCCTCCACTGGATCCACTGGTGGCACAACTGGAGCAACTCTAGGATGCCCTCATCCTCTGGCAGGAGTTGAAACCCTCCCTCGGCCCCTAGCAATAGGGGGAGCAGCTCCTCTACAATCGGGTACATCTGTCGCGTGCAGTCTTACCATCTGTCAGAGATTAAGAGAAAGATACTAAGCATAACATTAACTACACACTAGGAGATGAAGAAAGAGAAATTTCCTAACACCCTACAGTCTCTCGAAGATAAGTATGGACGTCTACATACCGATTCACGAGACTCTATTATACTTGCTCATGACTTGTGAGACATATGTGAACCGGGCTCTAATACCAAGCTGTCACGACCCAATTTCCACTATAGGTTGTGATGGCGCCCAACATCACCTCTAGGCAAGCCGATGGTTAACTAGCCATGTAATTGTTCTTTTTAAAATTCTTAAAGTAGTTGAGTTTATTTATTAAGAGGGAGATTAATAGAAAATTATAGTAAACTAAAGCAAAGAATAATTAAGGAGTAATGTAGTGAATTTAATACTCAACAATCATAAAATGTCTACCAGAACATTCCCAAAATCTGGTGACACAAGTGTATGAGCAACTAGTGGAATAAACAAAACCTCCTATACTATTGTCTAGAGTAAGATAAACAGAAAATAAATACTATAAGAGACAACGGGCATTGTAGGATGATATAGAGAGCAGCTCACCACGAAGTCTCGAGGTAACAAGGGTACGCGCCTGCACGATTCGTGCAAAAGTGTAGCGTTAGTACATAAACAACATGTATCCAGTAAGTAACTAGGTTAACCTCAAAGAAGTAGTAATGGGGGGTCGACATCGACACTTACTATGGGTCAATAAATAAAGTACAAAGATTTTAAATAGGCATGGAATACATCAATGGCAATAACGTAATAATGAATAATAACTAAGTGATTCATTAACTAGATGTCAATTAAAATCTCCAACTAACACGTACTAACTTCAACAAATACGAGCCATCAAGTAAATAATTATTTTTTTCAAGCCATAAAAGTAATATTAAGTATAATCGGACTCCGATCATTATCACACACGATTATGCCGAGGTCGTATGGGCTGACCTAGAATAATGTGTATACTGGTGAGGGTCGACCAACATGAACTATAGATGAATCTACTATACTGCCGATGCATTAAGTCTGATCCACAAGAAGAGAGAATACTCTTCGAACTCCGATTAAACGGCTATTTAAAGAATAATTCATAAGGAGGCATAATTTCTAACAACGATTAAGTAACCTGCCAAAACTTAAAGTAAAGAAAATTCGGTCTTTATGAGTCCTTATCTAGTATCAATCCAAATTAATCAATATATACTCAAAAGTTCATAAGTTAGCTATTAGAGTAATTAACCAATCCAAATTAGAAAACTCCTAAAAATTTCATCCAGGACTACATGCCCGGATTCCAGAAATTTTCGAAGATAAATATTACCCCTAGCCTCATGAACCCAAATATATAATTTCTACTCAATTCCATAATTATTTTTGTGGTCCAATGTCATTTTTTTATCAAAAAATAAGGTTTTTTCACTAAACTTATAATTTCCACAATTTATATGTTACAATATATCCAAAATTCGTGCATTAAACTTACATTAAGTAGTAAATACTTACCTTACAATGATAGGTGAAAAATCCCTCTCCAAGAGATATACAATCGATCAACCCAAGTAAAAATGAGAGGAAAAAAACCTAAGTCCGATATAAATGCACAACTTTTGCCCCGACGATTTTCGCACCTGCAACTCCACTCGTGCAAAAAACGTCATTGCTAGTGAGGTCCTTGCCAAAGCCAGCTCCCCTTGCTTCTGCGGTGCAAAACTCACTTCTGTGGAAAAGTTGATCGCACCTGCAATCCCACTCTAGCCCCTATATTTCCGCTTCGACGGAAAAAATCTCTCTCCTACAGATGCACTCTTGTGCCCAATCTTCTGCACCTGCAAACCCAAACTTGGCTAGTCATTTACTCTTCTATGAACAAAGTAAGGCTAGTCATTTCCTCTTCTGTGAACAAGGTGTTGCACATGAGGTGCCGCTCCTACAGCCATTTTCACCGCTGGTGCGAATGCACTAGATGCCAATAGCCTTCAGCTATACTCCCAAGTTCAAACATGTTACGTACATCGTCCGAATAGCACCCGTGGCCCTCGGGGCCTCATCCAAACATATCAACAAGATCTTAAACATAGAACGGGCATTCTTGAACCCTTATAATGCATAAAACAACATCAAAACTAAGAATCACACCCCAAAACAATTGACTTGCAATTTGTCTTTTGCTAGTGTGTTCAGAGCACATTTTCAAATTATAAAGCACGATAATTTATTTTGATAATGCTGGTTAAAATCCAAGTTGGTTTAGCATAAATTGTATGTCTTCAATTATAAATAAACCATTCGTTATAAGGACAAAATTCCAAAAAGAAATTTCAAATGGGATATGTTATTTAATATGCAATAACACTTGTACACATCAAACTAATAAGTTATAATAACTATTCCTATCACAATTCGTTCAAATAATTTTCATATAAAAATTTGAGTGCGTGATATATATTTTAGTTGCTCCACCATAATGCACAAAGATGGGTCCCTAAAGAAGGTTGGGGATATGTGTTGGTGATCCCAACATTAGGGAACAAAGGGATACCTGGAATTTTGTACATAAAATAAATTGTTTGAATCCTCATACAAGAAAATATGAAATTAAAGTTTAAGAGATAATTTATTTGTAAAAAAATGACACGTGCATTTGCTGATCCAAAGTTAAATATTATATTCCAGCTATAGAAGCTCCAATTAAAGTCCTTGAAGGACAAAGTCCATGGTACACATGAAGCATAATAGACCAATCAGTTCCAAAGATAAAACTACTTGAAGAAGGGAAAGATCGATGATCAAGATGGTTACAACAATGCGGTAAGTACTCAAGAAGAGCATTACGACATAACACTTCATGAGACCTTATAGGATGAGACTCAGGTAACTGAAAACAATGAGATAAAAATATCTCGATAAGTTATGTCTTCATTGAGTAATATTTGAAACCGATGAAAAATAATAATCGACGATATTGTTGATATAATATAACACTCAATAATATAAACTTTAATGATGATCTTGAGCTCAAACCTTTCATGGAATGTGGACAGATAAATTACTGGCCAAATAAAAATATACAATCAAAATTGACTTCAATTGAAAAATGTGAAGTTGGATGAATAGTCCCAACATCTGAATGTATATAGCCAGTGGAGATTCTTGTGCAAAAATTAAAAATAAAGATAAAGTCGATAGACATAAAGACTACTTAGACACAAGATATTTTGTGTGTAAATATTCTGGTATTGATTATATGGAGACATATTCTCTTGTAGTGGATGCAATTGCTTTTAGGTTTTAGTCTAGCAATACAGGAAAAATTTTATAAGCGTACAATGAAAATCCTCGAAGGATTTAAATTTTTCTGAACCACATAAGGTTCCTAAGAAATTTAGTATAAAACTTCAACATACTTATATGACACATATGATTATTTTTGTGTCTTAATACAATTGGTACACTTATGCATCTTGATAGAACCATGAGTATAACAATCACGACCCAAACCAGAGGGCCACGACAAGAACTCCCAGAATCTGGTTGACCCTAGAATTATAGGTCTCGACCTTTTTGTCACTGGCTTCTTTTTTCTTCTCGCCCTATTCAATCCTCCTCATGAAGTCCTCGAGCACTTTTACGATGGTGGGGTCGGCTGCCGACCTATTGTTGCTTGACCTATCTGGTGTCTGCTCGACTGGGGGAGCCGTCCCTGGTGCTGCCATGCTAGGAGTTTTCTGGTGACTTTGTAGCTGAGCAATAGCCAGTTTTTCTGCCTGCAACATTTCAAAAATTATATGAAGAATAACCTCTCGTTCTTCTCGAGCTAGGGTTTTCTGGGCTTCTTGTTGGCCACCTTGATGTATGCTCCTATTGGTGTGGGATATTATTTCGACGTGTTGAGCGTCACATGAAACCACGTCCACGGGAATTGGTTCCAGCGCATCTCCAGGGTTTCGTGGTGGTACACCAACACCTGGGATGTCAACACCATTTTCTCCATGGTCTTCAAGGTTGATGTTTTCACGCGCGTTTACTGAGTTAGACATTTTGACCTGAAATCAAAGATCTTGGACAAGAAAAAGTGTGAAAGGTAACTTGCATTACGTGGTTAAATCAACAAAAAAATAATCACTATTATTTTTAGCCCCACGGTGGGCGCCAAACTATTTACCATGAAAATGGTATTAACTATTAAATTTGATTATGAGATTCTAAAAATACGTGATCTATTTTTATGTCGGTTGTTAATCAGTTGGTGCTATGTGAAAGACCTAGAAACGAGATAAGAGTTTGCGAATAAGGCGGTAATGAAACCGAAAGGTTAGCAATCGGGGCCTCGAGCTCGTCCATTCGAAGGCCTCGAGGTCGACTCTGATTCTTGACTAGAAGCTATCAAGGGTGATTGATATTCGATTAACAGTTATGGTAAAATTGATTATGGATCATTATGGCCAATAGTAAGCAATAAATGATGAACAATGAATAAAATACTATGAATATAAGCAATAAATGGAATAATGAACTCAAGAGGATATGCAAGACAGCAGAGAGAATGTTCTTGTGTATTTAGTATGAAGCAACAGATATGTACAAAATGACAAGGATCCCCTTTATATATTAGGGGAAATCCCTAACATAGTACAAATACATTTATTACAAATATATGGAGATGAGACAGCTAGTTACTGCCATGACGCGGGCTCAGACTAGCCTGGCAGGCTTTGTTGGCTCTAGCTACACAACTTGGGAACTCCCCGCTCTCTCCCTGTAGTTGTTGGTCCGTACTGCTCTAAGGTCGAGCATTGATGGCCCTTGAGGGACGAAACTCGATTGTGGTTTTGAGCTTTCGAAGTGTCATAACGATGGAAAATTGGACCCTCCAATTTTTCCGTATATAGTTAATCCCCATGTTTTTTAGAGTAGAATGATAAGAAATGACCTTGATAACCAGCTTTTCGAATTTCCCACAACGACGTCATACTGATGATGCAAGCGTCCATGATAATCGAGACATCCTATCATTTTATCTTTCTAGAATCGTTCATAACATTACCGTTTCTTATTTTTCAAAGAAATAGTGTTGCTACCGGTTTAGCTCCCGAGGATGCACTAAATGTGCATGCCGATACGTCTTTCAAAGGCACTAACAGCACTGCCGGTTACGCTGCCGACCTTCCTATAAATGGGAACCTCCTGGAATCAACTTTTTATTCAAGTGCCTTCCAATATCTATCCATCCTTCTCTTCTTATCGTCCTTATCCATTGTTGTCCACTATGTTTGAGGCCCACTGCATTAAGGATACATGGCGGCGTTCCCCCCAACCATGTTATAGCCTTTTTTCTAGGCCTTTTCTTGTTGAGCGAGATTGCACCGCCTAGTCATTGTTGTTGTTGTCATTGTTGGTGTTGCTGCTATCGTGCCCTGGCTCGATACGACGAGGTAGGGGGCTAATTTATCTCGGCTCAGGAAAATATTTGGAGTCTACACCACTACTCAGGGAGATGTTTGGACTTTACACTATTGCTCACCTCCCCTGACTACCCAGTGCGGTGCCTCACTCCTTTTGCTTTCCATGAAGTGAGGTGCAAATATCTGTTAACTATCGCATCCCGCACCGGGGTAACGTCTTAAGAAGTGGCTTACAAGAAAAATCCATACTTGCCAAATTTTTCACCCAGCCACTTCTTCATTCCTTTCTACTTCTTCTGCATCACTTTCCTCTTCTCGACCACTTTCCTCTTCTTCATCTTCTCCCTTGAAGATACCAATTTGGGAAACCTAGAAAAGATCCCCGAGGGAATGGCGCTCGAAGATACTACCGTCGAGGATACTCCCCAGAGAGTAGGCTAGGCTCTAGGCTTTATTTACATATGTACACCTTTTTGCTTCTTTGTTTTTGTGTAAGGACCCTTCATGGGCTTTTGGAATCAAGTGTTTTTAATAGAAAAGATGTTTCTTCAATTCATCTCTGTTGTATGCTATATTCCTCCTTATCTATGCTTGTGAAGAATCTGAGTGCTTGAACCTACCGATCGTTGCAAATATCGAGCCCAAGTGCAAGTATTTATTATGACTTTTGATTTATTAACACGGCTCCCTGTAGAACCCTTTGCCGTTCCTTGGAGCAAATATGGATTGGACTGATAAACTTGGGTCACTGGGACCCTGACTTCGAGTTGAATGAGAGTAGGGCTTCGAATCCTTAGACTGAGGCCTGGCCTTCAGACCCAGCGGTAATCCTCGAGGGGGGATTTTTCTTGAAGGTCCGATAATAGAGACTGCCTTTAGGCTTTCGAGAGCAGTCCCCGAGTGGGGGTTTGCTCGAACTCGGGACATCAGGGAACTTGTTTCGAACTTAGTGTAGATAGACTTAAGGCATTGTATTTAGAGCTTATTTTCTTCTTAAGAGAAGCCCTCGAGATCGGGTACCATATCGGGACTTGTAATGACATTGATAGCTTTCTGGAGCCAATCTTCTTTTTGTGGAGGTCCTCGAGGTCGGGTACCACATCAGGACTTGCAATGATGCCAATGGCTTCTTAGAGCCTAACTTCTTTTTGATGGAGGTCCTCGAGGTCGAGTACCACCTCAAGACTTACAATGATACCAATGGACTCTTGGAGCCTAAATTTTTTTTATGGTGATCCTCGAGGTTGGGTGCTACCTCGGACTTGGTTAACACAAGGTTTTTGACCTTGGAGCATTGTATGGCGACGTCGAGCATAGGATATGGTCAAGAAAATGCCGAATCGACTTCGGCAGCATATCTTCCCAAAGAGACAAAAGCTTTAGCCAACATTTTCATTCGGACTTCGAGGTAGGCAGGTGGTCGCCCCTTTTTCAATATATAGGGTTGTCTTTGCCCTTTTGGAGACTCTGCTATTCTAAGTAGTTATTCTCTTTCATAGAGTTCTCCTTTCTTGCGCCAATTTTCCTTTAACTCAGAGCTTTCGCCCAAGTCTTCATATCCCCTTCCTTTATTTTACTATAGCCATGGCTGCTATGCTCGAATCTGCTTGGCAAGGAGAAAAGAGATCCACTTCTGGGCACTTAGCTTTGGGAGGGAGTCTCCCTCTAAAAGAGACTCCCAATGTTTGAGGTTATCGGGATTACACCTCGAAGCCCATTTCTGTAATAGGAGAGTAGCTTTTCGAATCGGTGAGGAGGACTGTGGATGGGGGAGAAGGTAGTATTGCGTGTAGTTTCCTCGGGAGAGAGCATTATGGACCACACTGAGGAGATTTTGAATGTATATACGTACCCCTTTACACTAGGTCCCCCTGATAGGGTTGTGCTTGATTTCTATCGAAAATACCGGGTCACCTTGGTGCAAATTCATTCATCATTTCAGCGGATAGTATTGATGATGAGGTTCTATGCGGAGGAGGCAGGGCTTGAATTCACGCTCAACCATCTTATCAGGATGTACTAACCTTTTCATCATCGAGGCATGTTAACCTTACGACTACGCCTTTCGTTGTTGATGATGAAGAAGATGGAGATCGGGAGTGGATGAGTCAATTTGTCCGAGTATAGACTGTTGATATTTTCCCCGTGGACTTTATGCCACTCCCTGAGGAATAGAATTATGCACTTAAGTTGTACACTCGTGCGTTTGCAGTATTTCAATTATAGCAAAGGATTTTTCAATAAATGTGCCTTCTTTTCCTTTTCTGCAGCGATTTCATGAACGCCGGGCAAGGTTCCTGATCTGCCAAACTGGGTTCAGGAGTTGGCGATCCACTCGACTTATAATAAGGGTAAGTGGCGAGCTTTATCTAAGGATAGATGGGAGGCAAAACACCACGGTACGTGCTATGTGATTTGCTTCCCCTCCTTTTTCTCTCGAAAGAGCGCTTTTCCTTTTTTGTACTAACTCTGTTATCGCAGGCATTGGGGAGTCTTTCAAAGCGAGGTCATGCCCCCTTGGAGAGGGAAAATGGTTGCTAGCTTCTGGGCTAAAAAATGATAACAATAATCAAGATATACCTTTGCAGGGCAACGATGCTCAAAGCTAGGTAAACCTAGACCGGGGGCCTGAAGTGGAAGTATTGACTGAGCCTGCTATGCCCGTGATTTATGGCTTTGGAAAGGCAGTTTCTCCTCTGCTGTCATCCCCTTTTTCCATCCGAGGTACTTTGAGGGATACTCGAAACCCGGGGTCATATGTCCCGAGCGACTGTGCCTTGACTAGTTTGATTCTTTCAGTGAAGAGGGAGCAGGCTAGCGGATTTGTGCTCGACCTTAGAGGAAGCCCAGCGGCTTCACTATGTGGTGAGTTTTGACACAAGCCTTTCAAGTTTTGTGCCTTCCCTTCCTTATTAAGTTTTCCTTTGCAGGATTTTGACAAGCTTAAGTCCGAGTTGCTTCACCATGATGCCAGGCTGCGGAAAGCTCTAGATAAGGAGAAATACCTTAGGCTCCTTTGCGAAGAAAGGTAGATGAGATGGCATGCTTACGATATGAGGCGAGTCAGAGATTGAATTATGAGAGCTATTTGATGGAGCATGTAGTTTTTGTTCCAAGTGAGTGTGTGTCCTTTCTTGTAGCTCCTAAGGATAATGTTTCATTTATTTCAGTTGTAGAAAAAGACGGAGGACCTAGAGTGCCTTCGGAACAAAGTTTGCCGAGCCAAGAGCGAGTATGATGAGCTAAAGGCTCAGGCAGACGCTCAGGCTTCGGCGGACAAGGGTGCTCTAGGCAAAGCCTCTGCCTTTGAGGTTCAACTCCACTTAGATCGTGATGATATCTTGGTTCAAATAGATATGATTACGAAGCTCAGAGTCTGAGATTTTGAAGATAGAGGCCAAGGTTGTGGACACCCGGGCTGAAGCCGCAATAAGCTAAACTAAATAGACCCAAAAGTGGTGGTCTATTTTAAGGATGCTATTGATGCTCAAGCTGAGCTGAGGAGTGTTCTCAATCGCGAGGGAAGGAGCAAGGAATATGCTCCGTGTAGGAAACCCTCGAGGAGATCCATGCTAGGGGCCGTGACCTCTCAGGAGAGGTGAAGCGGTCGAGGGAGGACAAGCGTGGTGCTCGGTTACTTCTGCCCGATGCCGAGGAGAGCAAAGATGAGGCCGTCAGGCCATAGTCCCTGGGGGGACATAGATTTTATTTTCGAATTCTGTATATAGCAGTCTCAAAGCACGTTTGTAAATGGAGCTTGTATTTTTTTGCATGTATGCATAAAGAAGAAACCTCGCGATTTTGTTTCTCCTGCATTTCTTTTTACCTTGATTTTAGTCAGGTGAACTGATCTTTGAGTTGAGAGAAATCCTTAGATTTATGGTATGACCTTGGGTCTCATTAGGCTGGCCCGTAGGCTCTTACGCACTTGGTCGATGCGACCTTTTAGTATAAGTTGGAAATAACGGCTCTTACACCTTTGCTCTTAGGCATATTTAGTTAATAATTTTGGGTTCGGTCTCCGAATCAGGTTTCGACTCGAGCTCATTCGACCCTCAAGTTTTTGAATTTAAAGCTAGCCCTTGGGCTCTTACGCGTTGGGTCGATAAGAACTTTTGTATGGCTTGGCAACAACAACTCTTACGTTTTGGGTTAGAACGACCTTTTAAGTGTGGTCTGGCGACAATGGTTCTTACTCCTTGGGTCGATATGGCATTTAATGTAGGCTTTATTTTTCCCTCGTAAGGATTTTTTAAAAAGTTTTTGTCTACTTCGACGGTTTAGAGAACCTCAATTGCGAGTCGTTATATGGTAATGATCGAGCACCTCGGGATGTTTGGCTCGAAAGCTGAGTATCTCGAAGCTAGTGTTTAGGAGCTAACATGGTCGAAGCTCTTTTTACTTTATTGAGGGTAGCATGTTTAGCCGGTTCTTTCCGAAGTTGATTCGAAGTAATTAAAGGCATGTGATTTTGTAGCGACGATCAGGTATCCCTGAATCGTGTTAGTTTGGCTGGTACAGCTTGCGACTGTAGTTGTATGTGTTTGGCCAGAGCTTTTAAGTCCCGAGTAAAGTAGTTTCGGTGGATATATCGAGGGTATGCCTTTTAGGGGTCTTCGAATTTTGATATATAGCCTTAACTTTGAGATCGGGTTTATACCTTTAGTAACGTCTTACAAGTTTTACATTCCTTTGAGATCTTACAGTTTGGATACTTGGCAGAAGTATGGTTCATGCCTTGCTTGAGGTCTTACAATTTTTGTCATTGCCTTATGTAGGTCTTACGAGAACGAGTCTGCCTGCTCAGGGTCTTATCTCCGCGGGTTTTTGATAGGTGGCGATTGACGACAGTCCCTGAGTTACCGAGGATTTTTCAGCTCAGGAGCCATTGCGATGGAGATGGCGACTGACGGCAGTCCCCGAGCTCTCGAGGATTTCATGGCTCGGGAGCCATTAGCTGCAAACTTGGTATTGCCTCATTGAGGGCTTATGATTCTAGAGTCTCCAACCCAGAGGTCATGTGGATTTGAGTTTTCTACGCCAGTCCCTGAGTGTTCGGGACATTTTTGGCTTTGGAGCTATTTTGTAATGTAGATGTCGCCTTATTGAGGGCTTACGAGTTAGGAGTTCTGACCCGAGGGTCATATTATTTTGAGTTGTTGACGCCAGTCCCCAATTGTTGGGGGCATTTTTGATAGAGCAACTGTTTTTGCAAAAATACCGAGTTTCCTTTGAAGTGCAAAATGCTTTGGTGTAAAGTATTGTTCAATTACTTGGTACAAGTATACATGTTTTCGCTATCAGGGGCCTAGTTATTCTATACGGACACGGTTCGTTCGACCGTTTGGCCCAATACATTATTTTCCTATCAAAATCCCATTCGGCGTATCTTGGCTTCTCAGAGTAGATGACTTTTCGGGGGGATGCCCCCCAGTATTTGAGGTCGATTGCACAAGAAGCCTAGAATATTTGTTGAGTCTTCCTTAGGTAGCATGCAGATGTTTCCTCATTAAAAACCGTGCTGGTAAAACCCTTTTTGAGATAAAAACCCGGTCGAAGGAAAAGAATGCAACGTATGCTTTTGAAACCTAAGGCCTTCGAGTTGGAGAGCGCTTTGGCCATTTCGATATAATACCTACACTCGGGTCAGTGTAGAATGTAATCGAAATAGAAAAGAGACGGTCGTCGACGCCCCCTTTTTCTCTAAAGCGAAATCTGATTTACGACATTCGGGAAGAAAACTCTGTTCCCGCTTGGGAATTGGGTTTTTGGAGGTTGAAGTGTCGCCACCTAATGATTAAGTGCATTAGGACACTAAGAGTTTTGAAATTGAAAACTAGAGTTCGGGTAAGGACTAGAAGTTATCTCGAGAGGAAGGTGTTAGGCACCCTTCAAGATCCACCAGTGTGGTTCCCGGCCATGCTATGTAGTGACTTTAAATGCAAACAACAAGTAGACAAGCAAGAATTACAAATACAAAGAGGGGTTTTCACATAATGGTTGCAAGGGATTAAGGAAGTTAATGAAACTGAATTTTTTATAGGGGAAGCAGTTTTAAAACCTTGAATAAAAAAGTTAAAAGAGAAAATTTCCACATAGTTGTTGCAAGTTAAAAGCAGTTTAAAAGCTGAAGTTTAGCACACAAAAAAAAGACAAATAAGGGAAGGGGTCCTAGGTTTATACATAATATGGATCACCCCACACAACACCCGATAACCGTTTATACACATGATGTTATCGCGTGCTCATTATATCCATATTTACCCTTTCCCACCCGGTTAAGTTATTAAGCGTGAAATGGTGTCGTTACCTATAGCATGCTATTACCCGTTCCAATCCTATCAGTCCCGAAGGCATTTGGGACTTCTAGTCCTATCAAGGGAAGGAATTTTTGGGCTTTTTCAAGAGTTTAGAAAGGAAAAAATTCAAATGCGTCAAAAAAACACATAGGACAATTATGGTGTACACATAACAATTAAAGGCTTAAATAAGCCTCCTCAGCATCACAAAAATGTAGTTTATCATGCCTTACATATACTGATTAGGCCTGAATTAAACTTAAACGTTAAGCGGACTGGTTCAACCCATATTTTTAGACAAGAAGTCTGCATTAGGTCCGCTTGGCTACAATTATTGAAGACTGATGCAGTAACAGCTTTTACCCTAGGGCTTGCTTGGGTGAAACTTATAGCCATGATATCTAATGATTTCAAAAAAGAAGTAAACAGGTTACAGGATAGTTGCCAGTTTTAACAGAATAATACAAGTTTTGCAATTGATAATGCGTTATTACTGACAGATTACCTTAAAATGAGTGAGCTAATTCAGAATTGATTGACAATTCCTATAGGCATATTTTCTAGCATTGTTAATTTTACACACTTTTTACAGGCATAGCAAGAATGCAGAAATCCTATGAGCATGGTATCTGGAATGCAATTGATTATTGTTTAAGCCTAAAAAAATCGTTTGCCTAATGATAGATACGAATACAGTACTCAGAAACCCTATAGACATGCTTTCTATATGATAGGCAAAAATGCAGAATCTTATAGACATGTTTTCTATATGAGATGCAGAAATGCAGAGAACTATTGACCTATGTAGGAAATGTAGAACTTAAAGTAGGATTTCTATATGAAAGTGCAGAACCTAAACAGTTTTTCTATATGAAGAATGTAGAAATGCAGAACTTAAAATAGTATTTCTATATGAGAGTGCAGAACCTAAAACATGATTTCTAGAAGCAGAAAGGTAGAGCTTGACGTGATTTGAAGAAGTAAATACCTAATGAACATGATATCTACCCTTATGCACACAATAAGTAACCCTCCCCTTTCTTTACTAAACCCCCATAAGTTATTACAAATTATTACACACCAAATGAATCAGACAGAAAAAATAAAATTACATCAAAAATTTAAGTTGCATCCAAAAAACCTAATTCATACTCAATATCTAACAATATGATATGAAGCAGAAAGGTAGAGCTTGACGTGATTTGCAGAAGTAAATACCTAATGAACATGATATCTACCCTTATGCACACAATAAGTAACCCTCCCCTTTCTTTACTAAACCCCCATAAGTTATTACAAATTATTACATACCAAATGAATTAGACAGAAAAAATAAAATTACATCAAAAATTTAAGTTGCATCCAAAAAACCTAATTCATACTCAATATCTAACAATATGTTATGAACCAACTTTCGGGATCAGATTTTCAAAGCCTTTCTCTTATTTGGGATCTGTCAAAGTTCCAAGGAACTTTAAGAGTTGCAGGCAGTGCTTACACCCCAAATGTTATTGCAGAACAGATTAAAGTGCAGTGTGGAAGTGCCAGCCTCAAGTGTCCAAGTTCAGAGGGAACTCAATGTCCCAAGGCAAGGCTCACAAGAGAGGGGGGCAGGACTTAAGGACTAGGAGTAAGTGTAAGTGCAATGAAAGGTAATTAGGGGGGAGCCAGGGCAGGTTGGTCATGCCTAGCAACTGGGCTGCTGGCACACCCCTAACCAACTTGTCAGCTTAAAAATTAGAGAGTTATGACCTTTTGAAGGTCAGGTTCAGCCATGGACAACAATTCATATGCTGCCAGGCTATACCTAAACTCTATACACATAAGGGAATGGGGGAATAGGAGTTTGAAAGAGGCTAGGATCCAAAGGACCCAGTATTAATCCATGACAACAACTTTGCATGGTTCCATGTCTTAAAATACAGCCCAAACACATAAAGGGAATGGGGATAGGAATTCATTGCAACAACAGATAGCAAGACATAAGTATTTATTTTTTAAAAGCTGAACTCTATAAAGCAGTAAAAAAAAAGCGTGTAAGTAAACACATTGTATTTGATGCTTGAATCAAAAGTAAGACATACTAGTTCAGAAGAGCAAGTAGGGAGAAGCAGCAGATTTAGGGAAGGCAAATTGCAATCAAGAAGCAAGAATGTAAGTTTTAGAAGAGAGTTGTGATGATTTAAAAATTCGTCTGTGTTAATGAAAGAGCAGGGTATTTATAATTGAAACAGGTGTAGCAAATAAGGCAAGAATCATAGTTGAGTAATAATTAAGGAACTATGTACTAATTAAAATCAATCAGTCCATAGACTTCATTTAATTAAGGAGTCCAAATTCAAACGGTAGTGGGCAGAAGTTATTTATGGAAGTAAATCAAGTAAATATCTCGTGCAAGGTAGCCAAATAAGGGTAAATACATAGAAGACATTTAAGGTAAAAGTCTAGTGGTACTTGATTTGTAAAACAAGGAAAGGGAATCAATAAAATAACTAGTAAAGAATCCCATTGAAAGCCTTACTCGAGTCAGAAAAGTGGTAAAAGGAAAGTTTTAATTTAGGAAAAATCAGTAACAATCAAATAAGCAACATTAAAGGGATTCAAAATTAATTAACAGTTGGCAAAACATTTGAAAGAGAAGTTCTCATATATAAAACACATAGGCATGTCAAGCAAGAGGGTTTCAAAATCACAAACGCAGAAAAAGGTTCAAATTCAACTCATAAACTCGAAGTGAGTCTGAGAGTTCAAGGTTTCAAAGTAGAACCCTTGTCCAAACATAAAACCAAATTAGCCAAAGAAAACCCCCAAATCTTAGGGTTTTTAAACTCGAATTTGATACAGAGATGAAGAGGCAAACTATTGAGATAGGCTCAGAGACCTTTTCAGAGTCTCATGAGAAGCATACAAGCACAATAGCAAGTAGAACATAGAAACCAGTACAGGAAACAAGTTTCAAGAAAAGCTTGAAATTTAAACGAGTTCAGGTAGTGTAAACTTAAAGAAACAGTCGATGAAACACATCTAGAAAGAATCCCGCCGAAGTCCGGTAAAGGAAAACAAAATACTAAAACTCAGTAGGAAAATACAGTAAAGAAACATATAAGATAGGCATGTGAGAGCATACCAGAAAAACTTCATAATACAGCAAATATAAAAATACAAGAAAAGGCATGTGAATCAGAAAAGCGCAAATAAGAACATAGCAAGGTTGATTCTTACCAAGAAAAGGAGAACAAGAAGAGTCAGAAACATTTTAAGAACTTTCCAGAAACCCTAATAAAAATGAAGTGCCCTTTTGAAAGAAAATCAGAGAAAAGGTTTAAGAGACTTAAGCAACAGTGCAAACATGTAATAGATCTAAAATAATCGGAGAGAACCTCGATATTTAGGGTTCCAGATGAATCCTAGAAATGAGAAAGGCTTCAAAAATACTTGATCTAAGCCGGATAATGTCATAAATAGGCTCAAAAGACCAAGAGCCACCGGAGATAGCCAAAATCTTCAGATCAGTGAAGGCCTAAGTGACGACCCTCGAGGTCTGGCCTCGATCCTTCGAACAACATGCATGCAGGAGCCATATGAGGTGGGTATAGGCTGTCCATGGCCTGAGAAGCCATAGAAGCCGGTGAAATTATGGTGGAACAATGTAGGGGGAGGCTAGGGTTACGGGGAGGGCTGGATAGAGTTTGAGAAATGAGAGTTCAAAGGCGGCGTATATGATAGAATAGATTAGGGTTAAGGGGGTATGGAAATTAAAAAGGAAAGAACAGATCACGGCCATTGATCAAAATGATCAACGGCCAAGATTAAAAGAGGAACCGTGCGGGTCTGAAAATGGGTTGTGGGTTTGGGTTGGAATTTGAAATTGGGTTGTTTGATTAGGAGTGGAATTGGGGGGGTTAAATTGAGGCTACAATTGCAATTGAAAATGGCTATGTATTAAATAACCAATTTCTCCCCTATAATTTATGCAAAAATAATTAAAAAGACTTTTAAAATAAATTTAAAGCACTGAACTAATTAATAATATATAAATATTAATTTAAAAATACTNAAAGGGATTCAAAATCAATTAACAGTTGGCAAAACATTTGAAAGAGAAGTTCTCATATATAAAACATATAGGCATGCCAAGCAAGAGGGTTTCAAAATCACAAACGCAGAAACAAGGTTCAAATTCAACTCATAAACTCGAAGTGAGTCTGAGAATTCAAGGTTTCAAAGTAGAACCCTTGTCCAAACATAAAACCAAATTAGCCAAAGAAAACCCCCAAATCTTAGGATTTTTAAACACGAATTTGATACAGAGATGAAGAAGCACACTATTGAGATAGGCTCAGAGACCTTTTCAGAGTCTCATGAGAAGCATACAAGCACAATAGCAAGTAGAACATAGAAACCAGTACAGGAAACAAGTTTCAAGAAAAGCTTGAAATTTAAACGAGTTCAGGTAGTGTAAACTTAAAGAAACAGTCGATGAAACACATCTAGAAAGAATCCCGCCGAAGTCCGGTAAAGGAAAACAAAATACTAAAACTCAGTAGGAAAATACAGTAAAGAAACATATAAGATAGGCATGTGAGAGCATACCAGAAAAACTTCATAATACAGCAAATATAAAAATACAAGAAAAGGCATGTGAATCAGAAAAGCGCAAATAAGAACATAGCAAGGTTGATTCTTACCAAGAAAAGGAGAACAAGAAGAGTCAGAAACATTTTAAGAACTTTCCAGAAACCCTAATAAAAATGAAGTGCCCTTTTGAAAGAAAATCAGAGAAAAGGTTTAAGAGACTTAAGCAACAGTGCAAACATGTAATAGATCTAAAATAATCGGAGAGAACCTCGATATTTAGGGTTCCAGATGAATCCTAGAAATGAGAAAGGCTTCAAAAATACTTGATCTAAGCCGGATAATGTCATAAATAGGCTCAAAAGACCAAGAGCCACCGGAGATAGCCAAAATCTTCAGATCAGTGAAGGCCTAAGTGACGACCCTCGAGGTCTGGCCTCGATCCTTCGAACAACATGCATGCAGGAGCCATATGAGGTGGGTATAGGCTGTCCATGGCCTGAGAAGCCATAGAAGCCGGTGAAATTATGGTGGAACAATGTAGGGGGAGGCTAGGGTTACGGGGAGGGCTGGATAGAGTTTGAGAAATGAGAGTTCAAAGGCGGCGTATATGATAGAATAGATTAGGGTTAAGGGGGTATGGAAATTAAAAAGGAAAGAACAGATCACGGCCATTGATCAAAATGATCAACGGCCAAGATTAAAAGAGGAACCGTGCGGGTCTGAAAATGGGTTGTGGGTTTGGGTTGGAATTTGAAATTGGGTTGTTTGATTAGGAGTGGAATTGGGGGGGTTAAATTGAGGCTACAATTGCAATTGAAAATGGCTATGTATTAAATAACCAATTTCTCCCCTATAATTTATGCAAAAATAATTAAAAAGACTTTTAAAATAAATTTAAAGCACTGAACTAATTAATAATATATAAATATTAATTTAAAAATACTGGAATAATTTTATAATTGTAAAATGCCATTAATCATAATATAGGCTATGATTGCAATTTTATGCAATTTTAGTTTAAAAATATCAAATAAATTTGTAAAAAAAATGCAAAAATAACCTTTATTATATTTTGGTGTAAATATGAGGATGGAAATAAAGTATTCACAAAAATGGTAATTTTAAGAATAATTATGGAATTTTGTACTGCTAAAATAGACAATAAATCGATTTTACGAATCTTAGAAAAATAGGAAAAAATACCAAAACTCTTGGACATGCTTATGTATGCATACACATACTATTTTGAGAATATTTTGAGTATATAAAATACATAGGAAAAAATTGGGTATCAACAACGGTCATACCTTAGTGAGGAATGTGATGGCGATGTTTCGAGCTTTGATGTGTTTCGGTCGCTGGTGAGGGGGATGCGGTACGGTCCCCTACTTTGTTTAGTCGGGAGTACTCGAGAGTGTAGCTTGTTGTCATTATTTTCTTGTTTTCTTATCCTTCGGCTCCTTTGAAGGTGAAGGTACCAGTGTCGGGGCCACATCGTGTACCGTGAACATTTCTCTCCCGCATGTTGCTCCCCGTAGATGGTTTTAATCTCATCCTTTGGTGGGAATTTCATTATTTTATGGAGGATGGATGGCACTGCTCTCATGCAGTGTATCCATGGCTTTTCGATCAAGGCGTTGTATCTCATGTCTCCCTCGATGACATGGAATTTAGTATTTTGGGTTGTGTTGGCCATGTTGACTAGGAGGGTGATTTCCCCTTTTGTTTTTTCGCTCTCCATGTTGAATACATTAAGGAGTCGAGATGTGGGTACGATTCGGTCAAGCAGTCCGAGCTGCTCTACCACCCTCGACCTAATAATGTTGTCTGAGCTACTTGGATCCACAAGTACGCATTTAATTTGAAATATATTTACGAGGAAAGAGATTACCAGGCATCGTTGTGAGTTTGAGGCAAGGTCTCGATGTCCTCACCGCTGAATGTGAGGGCATCCTCGGGTATATAGCCCCGTGTTTGCTTTTCTCTGGTGATGGATATTTTTGTTCTTCTTATCATGGGACCATGTGGGGCATTGATGCCTCCCCAAATCAATGGTTGACATGTTGTGGCTCATCCGTTTCGTTCTTCTTGGCCTCCTCTCTTTCCCTGAACTAGTTTTGGCCAATCGCTCTGAAATTCTTGGAGGTGGCCTTTATTGAGTAGTTTGGCTACTTTTTCTCGGAGCTGGTGGAAATCCTCGGTCCTGTGGCTGTGTGTGATGTGAAATTCACACACTAAGTTATGATTCCTTTGCGAAGGATCTGATTGTACAGGCCTGGGCCACCTGGCGTCTCTGATATTACTGATGGTGAGCACTATATTTGATACATCGACGTTGAAGTTGTATTCCGAGAAGAGAGGCACCTTCATTGGCCCTGTGTGCCTATCAAATCTGGCTATGTTGATGAGTACCCAAAGATTATATCCTTGGTACATCCTTCAATCGTTTCGGGGTATGTTGCGCCTCGAGACGTTTGTCCTATTTTCAGTGTATGGCTGGTACATTTCTTTGTTTGGTTTTGGCTCCTTTGCTAGAAGACTGCTTGGGTACACTGAGCCCGAGGGGACCCCTAGATGGTCATCCTCGACCCTGATTTTCAAATGGTATAAGTTGTGAACGTCCGACCAGGTTATGGCGGGATATTCGACCAGATTCTATTCCAGCTGCTTCGAAGCCACCGAGCTTCATTCGTTCAGATCTTGATTAAAGGCCTGTACCACCCAGTCGTCGGAGATTGGTGGTAGTTCCATTCATTCTATCTAAAATCGAGACACGAATTCTCGCAGTATCTTATTATCCCTATGCTTGATCTTGAAGACGTCATATTTCCTTATTGCTACCTTGATAGCACTAGCATGCGCCTTGATGAAAGAATCTGCCATCATGGAAAATGAACCTATATAGTTTGGGGCCAGGTTGTGGTACTACATCATTTCCCCTTTAGAGAGCATTTCCCCAAACCTTTTCAACGGGACGGACCCGATCTCATCGTCCCTTAGGTCTTTTTCTTTTACTGCACAAGTGTAGGCGGTGACGTGCTCGTTGGGGTCTGACGTTCCGTTGTACTTCAGAAGGTCTGGCATTCTGAATTTCTTCAGAATGGTTCCAGATCCGCTTACTGTGGAAATGACTTTTGCACGAACTTCTTTAAATCCATGCCTTTCAGGATCGGAGGTGCTCCCAGAATTTGGTCGACCATAGAATTATAGGTCTCGACCTTTTTGTCGTTGGCCTCTATCTTTTTCTCTCCCATTTGATTCCTGCTCATGAGATCCTCGAGCATTTTTACGATGGCGAGGTCGGCTGCCAACTCGTTATTGCTTGATCTCTCAAGTTCCTGCTCGGCCTGGGGAGCCGTCCCCGGTGTTACCGTGCTAGGAGTTATCTAGTGACTTTTCAGCTGAGCAATAGCCAGCTATTGTGCCTGCAACATTTCAAAAATAACATGAAGGCTAACCTCACGTTCTTCTCGAGCTAGGGTTTTCTAAGCTTCTTGTTGGTCGTCTTGATGTATGATTCTGTTGGTGTGGAAGATTATTTCGATGTGTTGAGCGTCATATGAAACCGCGTCCGTGGGAATCGCTTCCGGCGCGTCGCTAGGGTTTCGTGGTGGTACACCAACACCTGGGATGTCAACACCATTTTCTCCATGGTCTTCAAGGTTGATGCTT
Organism: Nicotiana glauca; assembly: GCA_026770625.1. NCBI lineage: Eukaryota > Viridiplantae > Streptophyta > Magnoliopsida > Solanales > Solanaceae > Nicotiana > Nicotiana glauca. The sequence goes on along the minus strand of MU770408.1, from coordinate 84,290 downwards.
TCATGCGCGTTTACTGAGATAAACATTTTGACCTGAAATCAAAGATCTTGGACAAGAAAAAATGCGAAAGGTAACTTGCGTTACGTAGTTAAACCAACAAGAAAATAATCACTATTAGTTTTAGCCCCACGGTGGGTGCCAAACTATTTATCGTGAAAATGGTAAGAACAATTAAATTTAATTATGGGATACAAAAAATATGTGATCTATTTTTATGCTGGTTGTTAATCAGTTGGTGCTATGTGAAAGATTTAGAAACGAGATAAGAGTTTGGGAACAAGGTGATGATGAAACCAAAAGGTTAGCAATCGAGGCCTCGAGCTCATCGATTCGGAGGTCTCGAGGTCGACTCTGATGCTCGACTGGGAGCTATCAAGGGTGATTGATGTGCGACTAACGATTACGGTAAAATTGATGACGGCTCTTTATGGCCAATAGTAAGCAATAAATGATAAACAAGGAATATAAGCAATTAATGGAATAATGAACTCAAGAGGATGTGTTAGAGAGCAGAGAGAATGTTCTTGTGTATTTAGTATGATGAAATAGATATGTACAAAATGACAAGGATCCCATTTATATATGAGGGAAAATCCCTAACATAATGCAAATACATTTATTACAAAGATGTAGAGATGGGACAGCTAGTTACTGCCATGAAGCGGGCTCAAACTAGCCTGGAAGGCATTGTTGGCTCTAGCTACACGCCTTGGGAACTCCCCGCTCTCTCCCTGTAGCCGTTGGTCCATATTGCTCCAAGGTCGAGCGTTTATGGCCCTCGAGGGACGAAACTCGACCGTGATTTTGAGCCTTCGAGATGTCGTAACGATGAAAAATTGGACACTCCGATTTTTCCCTATAGAATATATATGTGTATGTGTGTGTGTATATATATATATAGAGAGAGAGAGAGAGAGACACACACACAAACTCAATGACATTATTAACTCGTATAACCACTCAAAAAGAATTTACACAGGTATACGGGGGCCGGTAAGGCCGCCATGATGGACTGACATGTCATATTTAAAATTATACACAAAATATTATTTGCAAAGCCTCTATGGAAATATATTCACAGGATATAAGTCGAGACACGACATTCCCATAAAATAAAATAATATATAATGAACAACGACTCGGCAATACTCTAGGAATAAGTGGAGCTTACCAACCAAAAGTTGATATTGGGATGTATCCTACAGTGGAGGATTCTTGTCTCGTCTATCTACAATTGTGTGGCATGAAACACTGTGTCCCTAGGAAAAAGGGACATCAGTACAAAGAACATACTGAGTATGTAAGTAATAAATGAGATATAACAATAAGATACTATCACCGAAAGGGATAAAAGTCAACTTGTAACCTCTCACTTGCCGCTGAGGGCCATAACATGTATAACAAGTTCAAATATATATATATATATATATATATATATATATATATATAGTTACAATATCATAGTTCTAACTACATTGTTATCGTGGCGTTAACTTCCTTACTGATCAATGGTAACCGCCGGTCGGCCGTAGATCGGTGGTAAATACATGCTTTTCCAACCGGTGAAAAATAACGATATATAACTACCCAATCGATGGTAACTGTCCGACGGACCATAGCTCGGTAGTAAATACGTATCTGTCCAACCAGTGACATATAACGATATATGACTGCCCAACCAATAGTAAGGTAAGGGTACCATGACCATTTCCTTAGGTATACCATATGTATGCACACAATGCCATTTGATCCCCTATCGATAAATCTCTAATGTATGGAGTTTATAAGGATACATTTCTGAAACGTGTCGGAGTGATGTAAGGTCGTTACACCTACGATTATCATTATGTACTATCAATCATAATGCCCTACGTTACCAGCCCAAGAAAGATCACGATAAACATGGAGGATAAATCCTTATAATACAAAATATACTACAAACAAGGGACGAACAAGAGTCAAGGACATCTCGAACTTAATCATGAATAGAATCATTTTGAAAAAATGTTTATTTACGTTTCATTATAACCGGATTCATGCCAAAAGAAGGAACAGATAGCCTAACATACCATTCAACCTTCGAAAGACTAAGACGAGTCAATCTTTCTGTTATACACTTAACCTTAGATGCTCATACGAGTTCGTAGAAGGTTGTAGATGATGAGTCGTACTTTAATTGTCCTTTTTTGATCTCTCGTTCCTTTACTTTGCTTCGAAGCAACCTTCGATCAGATTTAAATTGGCACACGTTGCTGCACAAAATACTTTGTGCTATGAATAATTTCCAAAAATAAATTTTCTTTAAATTTTTGTACTTCTTGTGAAATGAAGGAACCAAAATGGATGCTGCCTAGTTTTATTTATGAAGCATCACATTTGGTTCAAGTGAGAAGAGGTCAAATGCTCCTAATAAGAAGAATCCAAAGAAAGTGTTTCATCCATCATGGAACGTGGGGTCTACCCATCTCTTCGTTGTATCACTATACTACAAACTTATTTCAAATGTCGACCCACAGATCCTATAAAGGACACTAGTCATATGTTACATCATTTACATGGACTCACGTGGACATGCCAATATTATACTTATCCTTTTGTTTAATAAATACTCACTTATCCCACTTGCAATTCAATAATTAATAAATTATCCACACAATTAATTTTTGCACTCAATTCACTTAAATAATAATCAATTTTAACATACTTCATATACCTTACTATCATGGTCATATAGTATAGCACTAGTCCATAAATACAGAATATTATAACTTGGATCTTATTTAATCCCAAAATGTGAAACTTCAACGAAACTCATTTTCTTAGATATTTTTACCCTCTTACCTTCACAACACTTACTTATTACTTGTTATATATAGCATAAATACTTATAACCTCAAAAATACTCTCGTCCTTGAACTTAT